>NW_019291504.1:46071-77817 GCF_000500325.1 Leptinotarsa decemlineata | reverse complement strand
CCCACATACAGCTAGCAGACTGAGTCATGACCGGTGGGAGAAATCATCACAATTGAAACTACCTATTGAGGTACTTACTCTATCATAAGTACTTGAAGCATCTACGCATATATACCTAAGGTACATCCTCAATTATGAAAACCTAGAGCATATTATGTTAATTCTATATCATTAAAAATAAATTTTGTGGTGACAAAATCGTAAGGTAGAGTTTATGAATTAACTATAGATCTTCATCAAGTAACGGCCGAATCAATCAGGAAAAAATAAAAAGAATAGTAGCAATGGTAGCTGATGCAAATGAAAATAATATACAAATGTGCTGTCGCCAGCTGAGCAACATCAAGGTTTCGGTTTTTTTTTCAATATTGTAATGATGATCAATGGAGAAAAGGTTTGAGATGATATGAATTCCTAATCGTTGATGACTTGAGAGAAAATCAGGGACTGCTACTTATGAGAAAATATATTCGAGGTAACTGAAACACTAACATAAAATCTGCTATGCAATAGCATTTGAAAGGTTGGAAATATCAGTCGTTTCAGCCTGAGACTGTACGTATTTTTTGATTCCTTCCTTCCAATGACGATTTGTTGAATACAAGATTTTCTTTTTGAGCATAGGTTGAAATCGAGCGGCCTCCCGACAAGAATAGAAAATCCTGAAGTTCATAAAACACCAATACAATTCATTGGCACACAAGAAGATCTGGACCTTTGTTGAGGTTCAGTTATTTAAGAGTTCTTTTGAAGAGTTGCTGATGAAATATTTGGCTTATATATATGTAATTCCATCGCAACTTTTGTGGAACCATAGTTTGTCAACGGAAGATCTCTGAATACATTTATTAAGAAATAATACTTATCTTTTACGTTTCGGAAGCCAAAATCTGCCTCCGTCTTCAGAAATGGATAAAAATTCGAATATATAGGCTCATTTCTTTACTTCTTCGACAGATGTCAAAGAAGTTTTGAAATAATTCAATTCAGCCTGGGAAAAACTAACGAGCTTTTTGTAAAGTAATTTATGTATGTTTGTGAAAAGAAAGTGTATACTGTTTGAAGGTGATTGACAATGTTTCATGATGAATTTCACTAGTTGGGACTTCCATTGTCAACTATATAAAATGATTTGAAATCCCTGAACCAACTAAAAAAGAAGAATTGAAAAAGAATAGCTGAAAATAACAATTATATTAACCAAAATAAACCTGAAATGAAATAATAGTGAAATAAAATACAAGTAAAAATAGAACAATTGAATAAATTAAATTCTTTGAGATATCTAACTTTCGGAAGAAACCCTCCTAATTTTTTGAGAAGTTGTTGCATATGTGAATCTCACTTCATATGTCGATCTATCTTGACACCAAGGTATTTCACCTATGTTGCTGAAAGAATTTATTCCTTCAAATCTACTTCAAGGGGACCTCAGTTCGGTAATCCGCTAATATAAGATGTTAATGGTGAACACCAAGTTTTTTGATAATCAACAGTTGATTTATTGAATTGGAACCATTCCGACATGCTTGTATCATATTTTGCCAAGTTGAAGAACTGTACAAAATGGCAGTATCATCAGAGAAACCGATCAGTGGTATTGGCCCCAGCACAGTGCCTCGAGGAACACCCTAGGTCACAGTTTTGGGAACACTTAGGACACCATCAATTTCAACACTCTGTTCACGAAATAACTGGACAAAATTTTGTATGCACTCCCACGGATGCTTTCATGAGAGGGTTTTGTTAAATACAGTGTATGTTCCAAAACACCGGAATCCACTCAGGGTTGCAGTCCATTATGACCGAAATAGAAACATTAGAGTCGTTTCGTGGTCCAGATTATTCCAGTTATTGTTCAGGAATGGAAAATAAATTTCTACTAAATTATATCATTGCTGTTTTCATCAGTTAAGACAGTATGATATATTATCTTGGACTGTTAAAAAATGAGTATTCGAAACATGAGGTGGATGCTCAAAATTTTGCAGCCTACGTACATTATATCAGCGTTTTTTTTTCAGGTTAGCACGCCCGTCTCGAACATATGCATACAGTTCCAGCTGTTTATTATCATGTCATTCCAGAAACAGACTCAATATTTCTCTTCTGAAGACTATGCCGGTTTCGATACTAATGTTATTTCCGGATTGGTCATGATAAATCACTGAAATTCATTAGATATTTTCTTAATGGATTTTTTATTCGGATTTGAAGACTTTCGATTTTTGGAATTTGGCTTGCTTGAGTGGCTAGCTTCTTCAGAGATTTATACCTACATCTTGAGTTCATCTCCGACGACTGCGTATTCCGACTGTGTGAAGCATATTTTTGTTGATTCAGGTAGTTTGGTGTGTTGATCACTGTATCTAGATTAGGTAATACTTTAACCATCAACGCTGGTGTTATCCAGGAATCCATATTGTCTCCAAGCCTCTTTTGATTGTATATCAACGACTAATTGGAAAAACCAAGAATCCAATATTACTGCTTTGCTGACAGCAGCACACTTGTCTCCTGAAAAAGTTTTTCCGGATGAATTCAGTCTCCAGCGATTTAAATCCATTGTGAATCGCTACTTTCGCACAGGCACCGCTCTGAGAGCGTGTTTTGTCAAAAAATATAACATTCGTCCCTCTTCTACCTGCCGTCATGATGTATGTTATTCTTGAACTCCTCAGAATGGTAATCCATATTCGACTGAGGTTCACAAATCAGGCAAAAGGCACATCTTAGGCAATAGAGATCCACAACCATACGGATAATTGCAACAGAAAAAAAACTGTAAACCTCTACCGAGTTCCATTCTAAGACGACATGACATGACAGGTACAGTAAATAACACACCCAACTACCTAAATTAACATAAATATGCTTTACGCAGTCGAAATACCCAGTCATCGAAGATGAACTCGAAATGTATAAACATTTGAAGAAGCTAGACACTTGTGCCAGCAAAACGTCAGGAAGAAATTCAGAAAATCGATGGGATTCAAATCCGAATAAAATAGTGACACTGAAAACTTTGGCCGTGAAACCCTTTATCTTTCTGTCAAGAATACAATTTTTTCATGAAATTTAATATTTTCCCTTATACTTTTTGCTCTTCTCATCACTGACATTTGAGCAATGACTAATTTCCGTCTCCTACTAAGGCCAATCTCTTTGATCTCATAAACTGATTTTGTCTCTTTGATACATACTACTTCCTAGTATAATAAATTATTAACTGGAGGAACCAGTAAATACTACTGAAATCCTGTTTTTATTACTATTGCCATTCACAGTAATTCAGCTAGAATTTTGTGACCACGCTCTTTGCACTAACAAGTTCAAAAGTTATAAAAAATTCATTCGAGCGAAATATTGGGTTTGTGTTTTGCGAATATACAGATTTTCAAATATTCCAACTGGGGCGCCCCCTGGAGATAAAAGGGTGGTGTTCACATATGAAAATTACCTTTTCATCACTGTTTCTCCGTAGCACTATATTTTCACAGGCTGAGATTTTGTATGTAGGTTCGTTTTATGTTGTAGATGTGCAATTAGAAAGAATTTTGAAATATTCCAACTGGGGCACCACCCTGTAAAAAAAGGGGAGTGTTTGCATATGAAAATTACCTTTTTATCACTGTTTCTCCGTACCTTTATAATTTAGGAGGCTGAAATTGTGTATGAAGGTTATATTGTAGATGTGCAATGAGAAAGAATTTCTAAATATCCAAGTAGGACTCCAGCCGCAGTCGAAAAAGGCGCGTCCACAAAACAAAATAATCTTTCCATCACTGTTTCTCCATGCCCTTGAATTTCTGGTGGGTGAATTCATATTTAATATCTGCATTGCACCCGTGCGGAGCTGGGGCGTATCGCTAGTGGCGAATAAATTGATCTCAGAAATGTTATATTGAAATTTAAACATGACATACGATGGGACACTTGGGAAAGTTGCCCTACAGAGGCGGTACTTTTGCATCGCTTTCGAATAGCTCATACAGCAGCAATTACTCATAAGAGCTCACTACTTGGAAAGTATTGATCAAAGTGTACTCGATGTAGTGCACAGGATACCTTATAAATGCGAGAACAACATAAACAAAGTGATCTTTTTGGAATTCATTGCATTTTTCCTGAAATATAACCTACAAATTTTCATCTTAACAGCAGCTACTGACCTCAGTAGTAGCTGCTGCTTCAATAGATTTGAGAAACTCTTTTTTTGTGAAAATTTTATTGTTTTGGACGTTGTCAAGAAATATCTAGTGAGAATTCATCCAGCTCAACTGTAATTTTCAAGTTGATCTGTGATTTATTTACATGTAGATTGAAATCTTCAGCTCACGAGGAAAACATACTTCATTCCTAGACAAATAACGATACAACGTGTATATTCCAGCAAAACGTTAGAATTTCAACTTCCCGAATGGTAAATATTCACTCAGCCATACATGGTACTCATATATCAACATGTTCGACCCCAATTCTCCAAACTAATATCAACCAAATCTAGAAACTCGGAGTAAATCAAGCTTGTTTTGGGACTTGCCACATCCTAACTTGTTCAAATCGGTTCGTACACAGTAATCAAGACATGGCCGTCCTACTTGACCATTACTAATTGAACAAATGGAAGTGTTAAATTTAATTTAAGTCGCAAGAAAGGAGTCGAACGTTTCCTTCGGCTACACTCAGTGGTAAGTTTTCGTTAGCGTTGACCCATTTTGTTAAGAACAAAGGCAACTAGATACATTTGTGGCTCGGCGTAGGAGCCTTCTTTGTTGATTATTAAACTTTCGATTATTTGTCGAGCTCCAAATACGAGACTATTTGTTCAGATTCAATGCTACGAGAGGTCGTGATTCTGTGAAGATGATATGAATTATGGAATGTTCATCACTCAAAGAATGTAAACTTCCTTGGCCGTAGATAACTGTATCAAAGCTATTTTACCAATTTCCAATTTCCGGTTTTTATGTATGTTTCTTATTGTATTGTTTCTTTTCAATGAAAAATGACTATATTGTGACTCAAATTGCCGAACTGAGAAAATGATGGGTTCAATCTTGACATCAAATTCAAATCAAATTAAAAAAATACCTGAAAATCTATCATTTCAGTACTATTTTTAATACTTTTTGAAATAAAGAAGAGGTTCTCGTAAAAACTTGTTCGGAACTTGTTTGAAACTTGTATTTCAATTTTCTATCCAATATTTTTTAATTTTTGGAAATCGAATGAGATGTTCCTGAGCAATTAGCAGTTTCATAATCGTCCCAAGGATAAGCAAACGGAGGATAAATATTAAAATTAAAGAAAACATATATTCAAAACTGACTCCAGTTCATTTCAATGAATGTTTGTAGTGTCCACCATTCAATCTAAACCATGAGCTCAGGAATAGATTTTATAACGTATACTTCTAATTTCACGAATCCTCAAAAAACTTCTAAGGGCGTCATAACAGGTAATCTAGTGGGTCATTTTAACGGCGCATGTTTGTCTATCCACTGGTTGAGACAATTGATATCTAGCCAATTTCAAACTAACCTGTCGTGATGAAGAGCTACCTCGTCTCGCTGAAACGTAACATCAGTTGAAAACCTGGATTTCACAATTTCCACCGAAACAGGTAGACAGGCGGACGTGATACCTTCAAAGAGCCTGCTAGATCACCTGATATGATACCTTCAGATGTTTTTCAAGAAATACGTGTACGATACACAAACGCGATTCATTTCAGAACTTGTGGATAGAAAAAGGTGCTTGCAAAGAAATTACCCCAGGAACATTTAATAATCTAGTAGATACATTTGTAAACAGACTTCATTATTGTTAGGGAGTGAATGATATACACTTTGGACATTTGTTTAAAGGTGACTGACGATTTTTCATGAATAATTTCATTAGTTCGGGCTTCCAATGTCTGATATTATATAAAATGATTTGAAATCCCTGAAACAACTGAAAAAATAATTTAAACAGTTTAGCTGAAAATGACAATTAAATTAAGCAAAAAACCTGAAATGAAATAACAGTGAAATGAAATACAAGTAAAAATAGAACAATTGAACAAAAAAATTAAAAATAAAAAGTTGAGAGATACCAAGCCAAGCTACTTCACGACGTTTCGATTGTTAGTATCCACAATCGTCTCCGAGTGATGACTCGACTGATTCCTCAGAGAGATGACTATTTATGGGTCATTCGTATACTTTCACTTATCTCCGCTTTCATTTTTCCGCTTCACCGATTCAGTGGGAGATGATTGTTTGGCGAAAGTTGGTCATTTTTTCGCTCGATTATGGGTTTCCATATGTTGCGTATCTCTACGTTAGCTTGGCTGAATACATCGTTGGACATGTATGCGGCTTCTTTGAATTTCCTCCTAAACCAATGTTCCTCCTTGGGTATGATCTCAGCTTGGGACCACTCGATGTTATGTTGATGGGTCCAAACATGCTCTGTTATTCCTGATTTGCTGGTATCCCATCGCTGTGTGTTTTTCTTGTGCTCAGCAATGCGGACTTTCAACGACCCCCTGGTTTCATCCATATAGGATTTTTCGCACACTCACAGGGTATCCTATAAATGCTATTCTTGGAATCACAGTCCGTGTGGTGACCTGGTTTTCGTGAAGGTGCTACGGATGGTGTTCCCGGATCTGAAGCAGGTTCTGATGTTGTACTTGGACCCAATTCTTCTTATTCTTTCCGATAATCCTCTGATGAAGTTCAAGCACTGGTTGGAGTAGCCATTCCGTTAAAGATCATTTTTGATGATGTCTAAACCTTGCTTCGTATTACAGAGCCCGAAAGCACAGTCTAATAGAGTCTTGATGATTTCTCTTTCAGTTGATTGATGGTGGTTGGATGAGTTATTCAGATACTGTCCCGTGTGAGTGGGTTTTCGTTATACAGATGTTTCCCACTTAATGTCGGTCCTCTTCACCAATACATCTAAGAATGGCAATTCGTTGTGGACTTCCTTCACCATTGTGAAAATGAAGGTCTTACGCTGTTGATGTATTTCAAGAAGGCGTCTAGTTCAGAATTCCAGTGGTTCCATATTATGTAGGCATGGAATGAACTAGATTTCCAAAAATCACAGTTTAAATAGAGAAAAGAAATATTTACCAGACAATTTATCACATGTCCCTCCTTTCTGTTTGGAAACGCCCTCTTTCTCAACAAAAAGTACTATATCTCGATGCGCGTTTTGCTAATCAAGGACGCATCATCAAGAGATGAATAAAACTGTAGTTTCCGTCAGTTTCTGTCACTCACCAGAATCCAAAGGCAGTTTCTCGACACGCGTTTCGTTGACAAAGTAGCATCATCAAAAGATAGATAAAACTGTAGTTCTGATTATCGACTTCCCTCACCAGAAGATTAATCATTAGATGATTGATAAAATTGTATTACTTTTAGTTATCACCTGTCCCTCCGCCAGAACAAAAATGGTGTCTATCAACGTGCGTTTCGGTAATCATGTTAAAATCATCAGGAGATGAATGAAACTATAGTTTTAGTCATCTCCAGGCCCTCATCAGAACAAAAATGCTGTATCTCGATGTGCGTTTCGCTAATCTAGTTAGCATCATTAGGAAATGGATGAAATTGTACTTTGAATTATCTCCAGTCCCTCACCAGAACAAAAAGCTGTCTCTCGATGCACGTTTCGCTAACCAAGTCAGCATCATCATTTTTTGATAACTAAAGTGTAGTTTCAATCATCCATTTTAGATAACTGTTAAAATCTGTTTTTGTATTCGTTAAAAAGCTATCTCCCACCTACAAACGACAACTCTCAAAATTCGAAAATTGTGCGAGCTAAGTACTAAGAAGGTCTCACCTTTTAACGTGTGATTCCTAAATGAAATTGTAGTTTTATTCATCTCCTAATTATAGCATTCGCATAGTGAAACCCACATCGAGAGACAGCGTATTTATTTCGATGAGGGAAAAGTTTCATCAATAGATGATTTATTTCATTTTGTTGATCAAACTAATCTTTCACTTGAACAAAACTCATTCGTTTGTGGTATATTTTGGATGTAAGTAAGTAAGTAAGTAATTTATTCAATGAGTTCTTCGACAGTATTGAACATTGCAACTCATTTCCATTGTGTTATCAGAGGACCTGCTCTCGAGCTCATAAAATCATAGTTGAGTGAAAAAAGTCTTCACCGAAATGAACGATAGTTTTTTCTAATCATGCAGAGACTGATAAAGATGTACCACAAGGGAGTGATTTATTTCATTTATAGGAAAAATGTGTGAATACAAGTTAGTAACTAATTGGTTTTTTCAATAATTTTTTCATGCAATAACATTCCCGGGTTGACTTTTAAGTTTGCCTTTCTATACACTTCAGCAGATTTAGATTTATTTGAATGATTCCCAAGAAACAAATCCATTACATAATCCCATTCGACTCACCTGCGAATTTATACGTTGCAACACATCATGCTAGAACTTTATCAGCACGTCAGAAAATTATACTTAATAATCACCTACGTGACAGAAAATTCATCAAAGGTCGATGGTGTTAATTGACGGTTATCCTTACACCGATATATTTTGGCGTTGACCTGTACGAGAGCGATAAATCGATCGATAGCTCTATAATAACACGTTTGAATATGCTTGCTTCGATTAAAAACTATAGTGTGATTATAGGACAGGGCCGAGATGAGAATCATTTCGGTTTCGTATTCAAATTTTACAGTTTGATTTAAGGTGTTGTGTGGTGTTTGTTTTTTAAATAATTCATAGTTTTTTTTGTTCAACAAAATAAACGACTCAATATTATAATAGACAATAACCTATAGTTTTTTTAATCAATGATAATCAATACGAAATAGTTCTAAATATACAAAATTGTCGATAATAAATGCAGAAAACCAACAGAGATGAAGCCAAACTAGAGTAATTACCTAATATAAAATCGTTACAAAAATACCTAATTACAGTGTCATACTGAAAGGTAGAAATTCAACCTTTGAAATAAAATCAGTCCAACGAATCTGTTTAAAAAAAATCTGTTTTTCCGTTAATCAGCTGTTGCCCCCATACGAACGACAACTCTCAGAAGTTGAGAAATTTGTGCGAGCTAAGGCCTACGAGGTCTTACCTTTTACCGTGTGATTCCTAATACGGTTGCAGAATCATCCCAACTTCAACCAGATAAATTATCTCGAGAAAAATATCTGGTCGAGGCAGGAATCGAACCCACGGTCTTCCGATCTAGACAATAACCTATAGTTTTTTTAATCAATGATAATCAATACGAAATAGTTCTAAATATACAAAATTGTCGATAATAAATGCAGAAAACCAACAGTGATGAAGCCAATCTAGAGTAATTACCTAATATAAAATCATTACAAAAATACCTAATTACAGTGTGATACTGAAAGGTAGAAATTCAACCTTTGACGTAAAATCAATCCAACAAATCTGTTTAAAAAAAATCTGTTTTTCCGTTAATCAGCTGTTGCCCCCATACGAACGACAACTCTCAGAAGTTGAGAAATTTGTGCGAGCTAAGGACTAGCGAGATCTTACCTTTCAACGTGTGATTCCTAATACGGTTGCAGAATCATCCCAGCTTCAACCAGATAAATTATCTCGAGAAAAATATCTGGTCGAGGCAGGAATCGAGCCCATGGTCTTCCGATCGTGAGTCGGGCGCACTACCACCGCGGCCAATTCCACAACAATAGGTACACTCTTTACACTCAGCCATACAATTCGTTTCAACGTAAACTTGACCTCCCCTGTAAGTCAGAAACGGACATGTAATCGAAAATTTCAAAGAACACGTCAATTCTCATTTCTAGGAGGACTAATTCTGATATGAAAATCATACCCGAACATCGCCCTCCTGCGGTCAGCAACTACCCCCTCTATTTTTTTCAATAGCATGGGGGGCCGAGTGATACATCATTTGAAAGATCTTTTGTTCCTCCATTACTTCTCTTATTTTTTTCGAAATTCGTGCATTTGTTATCGAGAAATTGAATGTTGAACGTTGTATTTAAGAAAAAACAGAAAATTCGCTGTCGTTCATTTTGATGAGGAAATCAGCAACGAATAATATCAGTGGAAACAAACTCACCAGATAAATTGGTCAAAATGACATCCACCTAGTTCCATACAATAATACAGTCTACTCTCTATAGCGTTCCGTACATTATTCAAGATTCGAACAATTATCTGTCGCAGGTCTTCTAGATTTGTAGGCTTAGTAGAGTACACTTTTGACTTCAAATGTCCCCACAGAAAAGAGTCCATCGGTGTGAGATCAGGTCTGATCAAGTTAGCCACTCCACTGGACCCCTCCTTCCGATCCAACGAATTGGAAAACGTTCGTCCAAAAACTGTCACACCCGAACATCAAGATGTGGAGGAGCACCACCATTTCATTTTCTACTTAATTATCATCATTTTCTAAAATTTGTGTAATCATAGGATCTATAGAGTCTTATAATAGATTAAATTAAGTATGTGTCTCCATTGAGATAACCTTCGATGAAGAATGGTCCAACAATATGATTACTAAAAATTTTGGCCGAGACATTCAATTTTTGTGGAGTTTGTGAATGTGTTTCCATCATCAAATGAAGATTCACATCGCTTCAGTAACGACAATTATGTCTATTCACTTTACCATTCAACATGAAAGAACTTCCGTCTGAAAAACATGTATTGTATAATAAGGTTTGGGTTATTGGTCAATTTCTCGCTGAACACCTCAAAAAACTGAAATCGACGATCAGGATTATCTTCATTTAATTTCTGAACAACACCAGATGCTGTAACGACTTGTCTGAAAGATTGTCGATTATCAATTTGTACATGTCCTAAAACTGCAACTTCAACTCCGTCATTTCTTTCAGGACGGGATAGTTCATGTTTTCTGTTATGAACAGAACCTGAAGTTCGAAACTTATTCATTAACTGTTTAACGTATTGATGGCTCACGTTGTGGTCTGGATGATTCATATTATAAATCCAGACGAGGAACCAATTTATACCAAATCTTATAGATTCCCCGAAATTCACAAAAAAGAAGTAACCAAAAAATAACACAAATATTAATTGACGGTATTATAAGAAATAGTTCGAGCCCTTGGTCAAGTTCAGTTTGGATAGTTTAAAAAAAAACAGACGCAAGTGGACTACAAAAATGGCGTATTGTAATTGATTATAGAAAATTGAACAATAAAACAATTCAAGATCGATTTTCTATTCCTAATATTGATCACATTTTAGAAAAACTGGAAAAAGCCCAATACTTCACTACTCTTGATTTGGCCAGCGGCTTTCACCTTTCACTTTTTCTACTGACTTAGGACACTTTGAATTTCTTCGCATGCCATTTGGTTTGAAAAATTCTCCCTCAACGTTTCAACGTATGATCAATGAGGTCTTCAAAGATTATGTAAACACAATTTGTTTGGTATATATCGATATATAAGGAGCTTTAGCACACTAATTATTTGGCTAATAAGTTGCAATAATTTCTATCCTTTCTTCAGTAGAATAAATCATGTTGGAACCCAGTGAACAAGGATGACTGAATGATAGTTCGTGAAGAAGTGACAGTGGTCAACCACCTACTTTTTGTTCTGCGACAACTAGATTCAACAAAAACTAACTGTGCAGAAAAAACTCTAACAGTGTGGTCCATTTTAAAACGTTTGCTACTGATTAAATAAATTCTACAAATCTAGAAGACTTACGAAAGAGAATTGTTCGGGAATGCCGATTTCTGACTCCGGACATCTTCAATATAATCAGTATTAAGATCTTCATTCGGGTTTGAAGGCCGTCGTGGTTTCGAACTATATCCTAAAGATTCGCCAGCACGAGTTGCTGGCTTTTTCAGAGGTCTGTTCATCCCGGTGGTTCACCGATGACTCGTTATTTCTAGTTCGTAAGCTGTATTTATGTTGACATAGGGGGCTACCTTTCTAATTAATAATAATAATAAATGGGCTTTATTCATTGACATACCTTGTTTATAAAAAAGAAGTAAATACAAAAAATCAATGAAAGGGCGAAGTTCAGCCGAGGTTGTTTCACAACTCGACCTGGGGGATAGCATATTTTTTGGTATGTGAGACTAAGAAAAAACAAAGGTTATAAATTCAAAAGTGAATATTAAAAATCCATTTAGCTCAAATAAGGTGAAATATAGCAAAACATACACAAAGGTGAGACAAAGGGAAAACCATATGAGCAAGGCATAGCATGAATATATTATCTATCCAGATGACTTCAGATATGTTTTCAACTTTTTCTTGAAATTATATATGGAGTAGTGTCTAAATTCACTGGGCAAAGCACTATATTGTTTGATAGAGTTGGAAATAAAACTACAAGAAAAGCAGACTGTCGAGTGTTTTGGAATAATAAAAGTGTGACGGTTTCGTGTCCTCGAATTATTCTGTAATTTGAAAGTTCTATATCTTTCATAAATATAATTTGGCTTTTTGTAAATGAGGAATTTATGTGTATTGACGAGTAGGTGGAACTGCCAGGTTTTAGCAATCAATAACCGACCTGACTCCTCGAACTTGGGGGATATATGGTCGAATTTTCTCACACCATAAGAAAGACGAATGCAATTGTTTTGTATTTTCTGTAAGCGATCCACATCAGTTTGTATCAAAGCAGGCCCGTAGGTTATATCGCAATATGCTAATCTAGACAATATGAGGGTTTCGCAAAGTTTCAACTTCAATTTGGAAGTCATAATATCTCTACTTTGATAGAGTTAACGTAAGATACTGTATGAGCTACGACAAAGTGAATGTATATGTTTATGAAATCTCAGATCATCATATAGCCATAAACCCAAGATCTTGCTTTCTTTTCTGCCTTTACTGAATAATAATAATAATAATAAGGTTTGTTTGGAATACTTCTACATATTCAATGCTTAATATACCTCATTCTACAATTCAAAGTACCTATATTTCAAGGACCTGATTTCTACGCAAGTTTGTAATGAATTAAATTACCCGGGGAGTTATTCAATTCTAAGTGATCATTCAGTAAATCATTCGAATTCTTGAATCTATTGATTTCTAAACATTACAAGAAGATTTAGTTTCAAACTCTTCTCTTTTAAATATGACACATTTTATTCATAATTGAACTCATGTCCTTCTATTCAAAGGTGCTTTGCAAATGTGGAATTGGTCTTTCTATTTACAAAACTACTTCTAGGCTCTTTAATTCTTAGAAAAAATGTTCTACCTGTTTGGCCAGTATACAGTTATGGGCAAGAACAGTGTCACTGTATATCTATAATTTCAGTTAAACTAAAACTGGAATTGGAAAAATAATGAAATATTATTGAGTTGAATTGTATAATACCCATTAATAAATAATTATTTGAGAATCATATTGCAATCATCATCACTAAATACTGCGTCGCATTCAGAACTGAAAATCATATTGAAAATGCACAGTAGTTGAAACGTGCATGTTCAAATAAACTATTTACAACATGATTATTCAAGTTAAAAAGTGAATTTCGCTGTTGGATAGCTTGCATGTCAATTGATAAGCCATAAACTCAGGCGACCTCGTAGCATGTATGAAAAGCGTCTTATATTCGAGTTCGTGATGAAAACACGGGAATTTACATAAATGTATCGATAAAACTCACGAAACAATCCGAATTTATTTGAAAAACAATTTTTCAGTTGATTTCGTTTACGATATTCGAATTTCACGTTGTGGAATGCAAGACGTTCATTCCGAGGCGACAACCTTTACCACGGAGGTCTTCTGAAAAATTCTCCAAGATGGATTCATGCACATAACTACACCAGTGTTTTTTCTGGCGTTACTTCAGTAACAAAATGTCACTTTCTGACGTTTGAAATCACCAAGTTACATTTTGACTGTTTACCCACCAGAACTGAGAATTGATGCGTCAAAACTGACAGTTGACGTATCATACCTGGAAGTTAACGTAACAAAATCTATGATCGAAAAGCATTTTCACACGTCTTCTATCACTTCTGATACGCTAACTATACTATTGAAAATAAATCAGCTAGCTACCAACCTCTTGGGGCAAAATGTTGTGCTTCTGTGCGATTCATTCTAATGTTGTCAGTCAAATGTTACTTTTTTGACATATTCTGTTACATTTTTTCAGAACAGGAACAACACTGAATCACACCAAACCTATCCGAATACACCTGCCGGAACTGTGTATTGTATTCCTCCTCTTATGGATATACTTGTACCTTCGTTACCTGTCCATATTTGGATACTTCAATATTGTTCCGGTCTAGTACCACTGAATAAATTTATAGATCCTCAAAACACAGAGAGACAGAGAGAGATTTCTTTGTCGAATTGAAGCTTGGGCTCTCTGTTGACCGACCAACAAGTGGTTCACCACTCACCATTGCTAAACATTTTTTCATTCTTATTCATATTCAAAAAAATTACCAACAAATAATGAGTGTTGATGTGAGTTTTGTTCTATAATGAGAATTGTTTTTCAAATTGCTCGAAATCTCAAAATGAGGCTTATGAAACATCCCAAATCTAGTGAAATTAGCGATTCTTCCTCACTCGACATGATCACCAAGAGGTCCTCAAATGGAGTTCTGAAATATAAAAAAAAATCAAAAGAGGTGATGATTAATCCTTTCAGTACAAAAACGTAAATACTTTGTATACATCACTTCTCTCAAAAAGGGGAAGAGAGATAACAGGCACTTCTGAGTTTCTGAAAACAATATCGAAGTTATCTCAAAACATAAAGTAAGTTTCACAATTAACATGAAATTGGGAAAATATCATTATTTTCATGAGTACTCATTGAGAGCCAGTGTGGAGGTCACTATCACAAATTGAAAACATTTCCATAAACCATAAAGTTAGTGCTTCAAAATTTACTGTCCGAAAGTCCTTCAATATCAAAATTAGTTGCTGATAAAAGTAGAGAATAATTATCCTCAGGAGTTTACTTGTATGATAATTGAAAATGTAATATTCCATCAATATTATCGAAACATTCCATCGTTCTAATTAATGTTAGAATCTACGATGAGATGAAGCTCATTAATTTATTCGAACAAGTGTACCTTGTAAACGAAATTCAATCAGATATCGATTACATTTTTAAATTGATGTTGAAGTTGTTGTTGTAAGTAGAAGAAAAATAAGAAATACTTCCAAGAACAAACTAATTGAACTGTTCGTTTCCGGGATGAAAATAATACTAAGTGAATCAAATATAAACGAGACATTCTTGGTAATTTATTTTTATTTTAAATGCAAAGAAGAATATAGTATAGTTTTCTGCATAATTTCCTAATTTGGAAACGCATTTTTCCCAACGGATAGGCAGCTTTCCAATTCCATCCATGTAGAAAGATGCAGGTCGTATCTGCAGCCAATTGCGCACATAGGCTTCAACTTCAGCATAACTATCGAATCTTTGGCCTCCCAAAGCTTCTTTGAGAGGGCCAAACATATGAGAGTTGCAGGGTCTGGACTGTAAGGAGGGTGTTTCAATGTTTCCCACTCCAGTTGCTCCAATTTTTTCCTAGTCAAGGCTGCTGTATGGGGGCGAGCATTGTCATGGAGAAGAACCACGTCCCTGATCGACAGGTATCGTCTTTAGCGGCGATATGCAAGTCGTACTTCACTCAAAACGCCACAGTAGTAGGCCGCATTAATTGTCTTGCGCTCGTACAAAAAATCGAGACATAGCAATCCACGCTAGTCAAGATAAAACGGTAGCCAAAACCTTGCTAGCCCACAAGCATATGGGACTTGGCTTTCACTGGTCCAGGTTCTCCTTGTTTTCTACACTCCATACTTTCTTGTTTAGACTCTGAAGTGTAGTGGTGCACCCATGTTTCATCACAGGTGATAATGTGAGTGAGAAATTGGTCTCCTTGTTCCTGAAATTGTACAAGAAGACGCCCACACACCTGAAGACGATGCAATTTCTGGTCAGCTGTGAGAAGGCGAGGAACCTACCTGGCGCACACCTTACGGTACCCTAGCTCCTCTGTGAGTATGGGGTAAGTGCTACCATAACTTATACCGACCTCGCTTGCAATAAGCCGTCGAATACTGCTGATGTTGTTCGCTGTAATGTTGGTGCGAGGTCTGCGGTCATGGCTCTCATTTTCAACACAATCACGACCCTCCACGAACTGCTTATGCCATGCAAACACTCTGGCTCGTGACAGTGTCTCTTCCCCGGACTGGGCAGTTAATCTCTTCAAGATTTTGGCTGGTTTTACGCCTTCTGCGGCAAAAAACTTGATTACAACACGTTGCGTAACTAACGGATGTACGTCTTGCTCCGAAATCATCACGGTGGACACTGAGAGTGTCGAAGAGGCGAGCCCACGTTCTTCCCCTACTCCTGACAAACCTACCCAACAACAAACATAGCGGGAACGTTCTCCCTCCACTATTGCGATCTCCACCTGCCTATTCCTTATGTAGTGGCATACTTTAATAGTGTCGTGACGTCGACGTCCCAATCTGCCTACTTCTCTGGACTCGTTACTGGTCTTCGCAAGGTTCTTAATCCGCCTACTTCCAAGCGAGGGCTGAGGTCCTCAGACTCTTGTCTCATATGTACAACCCTGAACCCCCCATGTAGAATACTCTGAGTTGACATCTTCCCCACACGGTTAATGTGTGCAGAACATCCCATCTCGTCCATCCACCCCCGGTCCTCCGGAGCGGTCCACAACTTACTGATGGGCACTTCAGCAAGATTGACATCTGACCTTCTTTGGTCGAAAGTCAGTCTCTAGGTGGTTTCACTTTCTGATCTGTTGAATTGTTTTATCATGACTTACCTAACTGAATTATTACATTGGGTCCCCAAAAACTAACCGGAGACGAGTGTCTTTTCAGTCGCGAGCAAGTGTTGGTTCTCAGTGAATTTGAAAAAAAAATTAATTTGAAACTGCTTGAGAAATGAGTAGACCGGTAGTGGGTGCGAGGATAGGGAATGGGGGTGTGACTTACAGAAGTGTGGCGTTAATGTTGTGTACGGCGGGACAGTAATGATCCCCACTGTTGAGACTAGGTTTGTGAAATATTTCTTTTGTTGAGGCAGTTGAGACGTTTTTCAATTTCAATAGTTTCGCGGATTATTCTGGGCTGGACAGCTTTTTCTTTTTCGGTAGCGATGTTTTTGGTGAAATCAAAGATTGTTGTTGTTGTGTGGCTAGTTTCGAAATGGTGTTTGAGAAGGAATGAGAATGGTGCTTCATCTGATTTGAGGATAGTTAGGTCATGTTAATAGACTCTGTTAGAGACTCGTCTGCTGATCTGGTCGATATAAGTTCTGAAGCAGACGGAACATAGTATTTTGCATGAACTCTATACCTCATTGGGTATCGTGTCTTCAAGTTTTCGTTATAAAATGAAAATTCGATCGTTTGCTGTGAATATTTTACCTGTATTATGCCTCTTCAGAATTCGGCTCAATTCGTCCATAATTCCATGAATATGAGGAGAGAAAGCTTTTGGATGGTCATTGTGATCATTGGACAGTTTGGGATGTGAGGTATGGATTTGCTGAAAGTGGATGATTTGAATTTGGGAGTCCAAATAGCCTTTTTTGCGAAGGGTGGATTGGAATTCGTCTTAATCATTCGGAACTATTTTGGCTGTCAGTGAATCTGATGGATCCATGTATAAGATAATTCAAAACAGAACTCAACTGGGCAGGTTGATGATGGGACTTGGTATTGAAGTAGTGATTGGTTTTCGGTAAATAGTGTGTGATAAGGAATTATTGGCTTTTGTGATGAGAATGCCAGGAGTAGATGTGATTTGTCATTTTCGTTGAAAATAACCCACCAATAGTCGCTACATCAATGTAAGTTTCCGTTATCCTCGTGTACAATAGAGTTTTGTTTTGAATTCCCTCAAAGTCAATATGAAAGATATTGAACTACAAATTCATATAAGTTATATACAATTCACACATATTTTTGTATGAAAAACTTTCAATGCTCAACAAGTTTTGGTAGTTCTGTCTACAATATAGCTACACTTACATCTGTTTCTCAAGATTCGATTTTTATTTCTCTTCTTGTATTTGCTTTAGTTCCGGTACTAATGAATAAGGTTAGGTTAGGTCTAAAGTGAGTGGGTCAATTCGACCCTCCACAGCAACCCGCAAGGGACTAATAAATGTTACTTAGGAATATAAAAATATTTTTGTTCCTATCACTATCTTGTATTGTAGGAATTTTTTTGGGGTAGTGATTTAATTATACATAGATGTTTATATAACAGAATTTTTCAACTAATCAGTTGACGCAAGTAGGGGAAAGAGTTATAACTTCCATTATATCTTTTTTCTTCTCCATTTAACTACTCGGAGGAAAAAAACTGACGCATTAGTTTATCGTCTTTGAAGTCCACTTATTGTTGCTAACGAAGTGCCCTTATAGTTGAAGTTCGAGATTCTAAATGGCAAAAAGCAATCTTTTGATTTTCTGAATTTCATTGGTTCGGACTTCCATTATCTGATATCAGACAATGGAATACAAACGTTGAATACCCGGTACGGACCCGGAACCAGCGACTTATTCTGAGGATATGAGAAGACTATGTCAAGCTTACAAAGGAAGAAACTCACCTCAGTTTTCTGTGCAGAGCGAGGGACAACAACATATTCCCCAAAGGTTTTCTGCTGAAATCGCCAATTCCAGTAGAGAGAGCCATTGGGAACGCGCCAGTCGAGCACTGATAGGATCTCAAATCAATTATCACCGTTGAAAGAGGTCAACTTTGTTGCAGGATGCCACGGAACGATTTGAAGAAATAAGAAGAGGGACATTGGAAGAGGATCATGGACCTAATATCAGACAATGGAAGTCCGAACTAATGAAGTTCATCATGAATCATTGTCAATCACCTTCAAACAAATTTTGATTTTCTGTTTACTTTCAATAAGTTATGGGTGTATAAGAGAAAGAAATCTGTGAAAAATATGAATCTCTCTGCGAAATCAACGTGAATGTATCCCATAGTGAACCATCAGTGGCTATTTGTGAGGCACAGTCTTTGTCAAAGCGGAAGAGTCACAAACGACCACGAAATTCAATTAGTAAAATGAAAATATTTATGATCTCACTCTATTTTCATTGAAAATTGAATCTTACATCAATGAAAATGATGCACTTCCTATCCTAGCATTGAATGGACGTATGAAATGAATGTGTCTTGTATGTTTGAATATTTGAAATATTCAAGATGAATGAAAATAAGGGTAACGATGTCTCGAATTCAAATTTTTATCGAGAAGATCTGGAAAACCGCAGTGTATGGTGTCATAAAATTGTAAACCAAGTTACCTTTCAAACAATATTTAAAATAACGATAATCCTCATCTTATGATCAAACATTTTTTCATTCGTTTTTGGAAAACTGAATAAATATTTTTGTCGCTGCTTGGAAGCAATCTATCTCAGGATAACACTGTAGCGTCATTTGATAACGCCCGGTGTTACTTTGGGAAGTTTCAATACACTTTCAATTAATTCAATCAAACACTCAATTTGATTATATGTTCAAATATTTTTTGTTTTACCTCATTCGTACTCATCATGATTATCTTATTCACAATGACAGTAATCACTCTATCAATTTTCGTTTGTCAACACATGTATCTTGTAAGAGCGTACCTGTAGCACCAGTAGCACCCGATATATCTTCCTATCGAGAATACTGTAAGTAGTATATAAAGGTACGTATTCACCAAAAAAGCGAGCATGAGCGAGCATTCGTGTATGTTTGTTCGTGTTCACTCATGTTCGCTCGTGTCTGCTCGACATATTGATGTCTCGTCCTTACCAGAGCTGATATCTTCAAGTTCGTAGTCGTAGTTGATCCATCTACTTTGTGCGAGCACCTTTTGATGTACCGGTTTCTTCTCGCTCGCTAGCCCGTACTCACCAGACAATTATTGATGCAGAATGCTCGTTCACTCTTGTTCGCTCTTATTCGCTCTTATTCGCTCGTACTCGCTTTTTTGGTGAATACGCATCTTAAGGCTCTCGACCGAGTTCGGTGTAATATAGTTCACTATCTTCACAAAAACCGCTTGAGTTTTGAAAATTCACCACTGGGCAACCTCTCACTAACAAATACAACAGAACATTTGAAAATTGGCAACTAAGGAAAACGTTTCAAATAGAGGTGGAAATCACATCACGGGCTTATTGCGTTTTTCTCCCATTTCATTTTACGTCTCCGTGTCCAACAAACTTCCAACACCAAAGTAAATTTCTAATAATCGTTCTATAAAGCAAATAGTTACACCATATCGGGTTTTAACGCTCATGTCTTTTTATGTTTTTCAACAGTCCTCGTAAAGGGAATTATAGAATAGTAACTCTGAACATTATAATACAAATGATCAGTAGTTTCATATTTTTTCCTGAACATATCATGAGATTTATTTGCCATTGAAAATCACTGTTTGGATAATAATATAGAGATAAATGTAAATCAAAAATAGTATATCAATAAAATATCTTTCTTTTCATTATATAAATGCGCTGTCAAATATAATGTGCACCGTCATGCAAGATTTAATAAATATAATATTCGTTTTGAACGAGTTGTAATTTATCATGTTGTTTTAGATTCGTTTTATTTATGGGCAACATTTCATTTTGAATATATCGAATTCATCATAACATATATATTACTGCAGAGTACCGCGTAATGTATAAAAGGGAATATATCAGGGTAACTCAAGGAAAACATTTGATATGTAAATAATTTCTTACGCTACATGCAGGGTACTTACTAATTTAATCGAGTTTACAGATTATGTGTTAGAGAGTATGGATGATCAGATGCAAGTGGATGTGATCGATACGGATTTTAGCAAGGCTTTCGATAAAATAAGTTAAAACTTGATCACTGAAAGACTCGCGGAGATCGGGATAGATCGGCATCTTCAGGAAGGCATCAAGTTGTGGATGTTAATGGTTACCAGTCAGAACCTTTTGTGATTACATCGGGTGCCCCACAGGGGAGTCACTTGGGAACATTACTTTTTATAATGTATATTAACAATATTGTTGAAGTATTTCAACATTCCAACTTTTTGTTATATGCCGATGACCTCAAGATTTATCGAACCATCAAAGAAATCCAGCACTGTGAGAGATTGCAAAATGATTTCGAAGCATTTGCAGATAACTGTGGCAATAGTAGCCTATACTTAAATCTCGATAAATGTCACAAAATAACTTTCACCAGAAATAGAAATCCCATTGATTTTCAATATCAAATAGGAAATAACACAATCAAAACAGTTAATGAACTACGTGATTTGGGAGTGATAATGGATTCCAAAATGATTTTTAATTCCCGTATTGAGAAGACCGTTAATATGTGTAATCGTTTATTGGGTTTCATTATAAGAAATACAAGACATTTCAGAAATGCAAAATCTCTTCTTAATCTATATAACTCTTATGTATACAGTCGTTTGAACTTTGCATCCGTCGTTTGGAGTCCACAATATTCGATTTACCAACAGAGAATTGAAAGTGTTCAAAATAAATTCGTCAAATAATTGGCGCGTAAAACTGACATTTCGATAATCAATGGAAATTTCCGTCCAGTTTACAAAAAGTATTCTTTGTTGTCTCTTACAGTTAGAAGAAAAATGTCAGATATATTAATGCTATACAAATTATTCAATAAACGTGTCAATTGTAGAGACCTGCAAAACAATGATCTCTTTGCAACCCCATTTAGAAAAACCAATTCAGGAAAAAACTCTCCTTTATACAGAACTATCAGATCCTTCAATACTCATTGCAATGATATTGAAAAACTGAAGTTACCTTTCCTTAGATTTAAAAAGTATGTGAAATCTATTTTTATTTATAATTAGTTATCGGATCTTTATATACTGTTTATTCAGTTTTTTGTTAATATTCGTTACTATATAGTGTAATGTACTTACATTTATATTTTGTTCACTCACTATCTTTCATATGTAAAATGAGGATATTTTTTGGATTTATTCTGTTTGTATCCCTATTTGTGTAATAAAATAAAATAAGTAGTAAAAAAATAATTTTTAGAGAAAAACTTTGTTGACTTTTCATTTCCACACTAATGTATAAACAATAGGAATATAGTAGTGACTGAAAACAAAGTAAGGTTGTCCACATTCTGCTAAAAAAGTTCTGTTCATCTATTCGTTTCGAAGAGAAAAGTAAATGAAAGTTGTTCAGAAAAAGGTGCTGAATTAATGCTCTCACTGAGATTGCAGGTTCTAAAGCTGATCTTCCATTAGCAGAATCCATATTACAATTCAGAATGTCACCGCCGGATTTAGTGTCACCCGAGAAGATGAGAGTCTCCCTAAACAACGCCTAAAGGATATATTCAAGATACCAGGCGACCTCTAGTGGTAGAAAGCCTTATTGAGGTAATGCAAAACTTTGCCTTTCTATACCTTATCTCATAGCTCCTGTTCATGCACCTAGGAAACTAGATAGTGCAGCCAGGAACTGACTTATTGCCTCCTCGAGAGCAATCTAATCTGTATCAGCAGAGGAAACAAACTTCTCCTGAGTAAAACAAAAATGATGATTCGGTCGAACCAGAGGCAAAAAAGGTCTGCATGGTTCAATCTAATGTTCCATTATAGTAGCTGACTGATCCGATTTATCATCAGGTGATAAGGTTGCTGCGGTCTTCAAAATGGAAATCTTGCACTTTGAGCAACACTTTGATAAGGTCATTATGAACCAATCATATATCTTCAATATGCCTTTATGTTTGCCGTAGAGGATATTCTAATAAAAGATGTTCCACAGACATGATTCCGTAGCTGATTATTCCTGAGTAGCTACAGGTTATCGGAGAGGATCAGGGTTCAGAAGCATTGACTGGCTGATGAGTGCTGTTAGTACCCTACAGCCATGGAAAAACCTACTTCTTCACTTTGTGTTGCTCATCTACCTCATGATGGTAGGCACAGATTGACTACTATTGTCGGTCAAACTTGAAATGTACTGAAAACAACTGTAGGTCATGGGGCACATTACCTCTGCGTTCCCGCCGTGAACCTGGCCATCTGACTTGGAACATCAATCGTCCAATGAATAGGTGCAAATGAGCGATAGCTCTTTCGATTCAGAATCATCACTAGAAAAATGTTTTTGAAGGATTTTGGAGCAGGTAAAAAATTGCAATTCTTATTGACAAAATAAGATTAAAAAAAGTGGTATTTACTTTTTCATTATGTAGTAAAGAAATAATTTTTAGAGAAAAACTTTGTTGACTTTTCATTTCCACACTAATGTATAAACAATAGGAATATAGTAGTGATTGAGAACAAAGTAAGGTTATCCACATTCTGCTAAAAAGTTTCTGTTCATATATTCGTTTCGAAGAGAAAAGTAAATGAAAGTTGTTCAGAAAAAGGTGCTGAATTTCTGCTCTCACTGGGATTGCAGGTTCTAAAGCTGATCTTCCGTTTGCAGAATCCATATTACAATTCAGAATGTCATCGATGGATTAAGTGTCACCCGAGAAGATGAGAGTCTCCCTAAACAACGCCTAAAGGATATATTATGACGTAGCCCACTCTAACGAACCTTCAAGATACCAGGCGACCTCTAGTGGTAGAAAGCCTTATTGAGGTAATGCAAAACTTTGCCTTTCTATACCTCATCTCCTAGCTACTGTTCATGCACCTAGGAAGCTAGATAGTGCAGCCTGGAACTGACTTATTGCCTCCTCGAGAGCAATCTAATCTGCATCAGCAGAGGAAACAAACTTCTCCTGAGTAAATCAGACAAAGCTCAAGCTCAAATGATGATTCGGTCAAACCAGAGGCAAAAAAGGTCTGCATGGTTCAATCTAATGTTCCATTATAGTAGCTGACTGATCCGATTTATCATCAGGTGAAGGTTGCTGCGGTCTTCAAAATGGAAATCTTGCACTTTGAGCAACACTTTGATAACCTCATTATGAACCAATCATATCTCTTCAATATGCCTTTATGTTTGCCGTAGAGGATATTCTAATAAAATATGTTCCACAGACATGATTTCGTAGCTGATTATTCCTGGGTAGCTACAGGTTATCGGAGAGGATCAGGGTTCATGAGCATTGACTGGCTGATGAGTGCTGTTAGTACCCTACAGCCATGGAAAGACCTACTTCTTCACTTTGTGTTGCTTATCTTCCTCATGATGGTAGCCACAGATTGACTACTATTGTCGGTCAAACTTGAAATGAACTGAAAACAACTGTAGGTCATGGGGCACATTACCTCTGCGTTCCCGCCGTAAACCTGACTTGGAACATCGGTCGTCTAATGAACAGGTGCAAACAGGTTGAGAACAGTTGTCTAATCAACAAGTTCAAAAACATGAAAAATAGAGATAAAGGTCCTAAAAATATGAGTGATAGCTCTTTCGATTCAGAATCATCACTAGAAAAATGTTTTTGAACGATTTTGGGGCAGGTAAAAAATTGCAATTGTTATTGACAAAATAAGATTAAAAAAGTGGTANGGTATTGCAGGTTCTGAACTTGGCAGTCTGTAAAGTGAGGTTTTGTATTTCCCATTTTACTTTTTCCAAAATTAAATTAAAAAAAATTTGGTACTCCAGACTCCAATAAACATTTAAATTACGTTTGTATGTTTCAGCTTTCCTAGTGAATCATTTTTGTTTCGTATCGTTTTTGGATTGTTAGATAGATACTCACCTATTTCAAATTTAACTTGATACTTAGTTGTAAAAATACTTTTGTTTTTGGGTGAATTTTATTGAAGGTCATTATTACTGTTTAGTAGCTGACGCACTTGGCTTCACTGAGATTGAGTGTTAGTTAAAAGGAAAGTGTGAGAGTTCCGCGAATCTTGCTTTATATACCCCTACTGAGAGGTAGACCCACCCAAGCAAAAATATTCCAGAATATTTCACATCATTCGAGATCGTTCTATAATGTTCCACGACGGCCTAAGATCTTTCGTAACGTTCCGGACTATTGTCAAACATCGCCACCACTCTTACATTGCTGGAAAAACATATTTTTGCCAATTTTACATTTCGAGAGGTTCTCGTTAGATATAGAATCTGACACAGTAAATACATTACATGAATTATAATAGTCTTGAGTGGTAAAGAAACACAATTACATAATTGTTTTTTTAGTCAGTAAAGCAAAAACACAATTATCCTAGCATGCTAACTCACTGACGTGATGATTCTAGAAGTACACGAGAAAAAAAAATAACCAGTAAGTAGAAAATCAATTCATTTAAAAAATCTACAACGAAACCGGAGCATTAACGCTAGTAGTATTAATGCACTTGATGTTTTAACTCGAAATACATATAATACATATAATTTATTATTCATTCCATTAGCTGGAATGGAACTATAGGTAAGTGAAACTTGATAGTGAAACGGCCGTTTGAATATGGCAGTTCGATAAGAGGATGGAATAATATTAGCTCTTTATACCTTATATCAATATACGTAATGGAATTTTACGCATTAGATATGGGGAAGTTTTGTAAGTAATACTTTTATGGAAAAGACATGCTGAGTGGAGTTTTTGTCTATTCTGCTTGTTCAGACATCTAGGTACATTCAATTTATGAGATACATGATGCTCTCTCTCTAGACTCTCTAGACTGCATAACATGTAAACGTTGTTTATCTCCAAATCACTTCTACAGTCCTGTTTAATGGAAGTCCCATAAATCTGGAAATTACCACGGATTTTATGCCTCCAACTGACAACTGACCTTATGAAGGTCCAACTGCTCCCAAAGAGAGGACAGAATCCCCGAGAGAAGGAAATATTAAGAGCAGATAGTTGCTGGTTCCCAGATAGATCAAACACACCTCCAGGTTCTGGTGCAGGTGTTTTCATTCGCAGACCTAGGACAGAGATATCAACCTGCCCAGGAACCAATGCGACTGTATTTCAAGCGGAAATTTACGCTATTGATTTGTGTTGGAAGAATCCAACCTCATAATCAATAAAATATTCTCGGATAGTCAAGCGGCGTTGGAAGCTCTTGGTTCCTATCGAGCAACATCTGAATTGATAGCAAATTTCCAAAATCAACAGTCCACGATAAGAAGACTTAACACTCTGGTCTGGATTCCTGGCCATTCTGCCTGGAAGGCAATTAGGCTGCTGACTCCCTTGCAGAGGAAGTGGCCGTTAGCATCACTTCAGGCGATGGCAAGAAGATTTATGGTCTTTTGGCAGAATTTTCCAGGATTCACCCTTCAAAGCTTGATACCTAACAGCTGCTAGACTATACTAGGGATGAACTACGATATCTAACAGGCTTTCTCACAGGTCACTGTCATTTGAATCATCATATGCAGATACTCGTTTTCCAAATTTGAAGAAATACATTAGTAGAAAGACAAACACCTTGATTCATAATTCTTTTCTATGAATACGTTATAGAAAACCCACAGTAAATTTTCTGCATCAGACTCCAGAAACACATTTACATTAACATTTCGCAGTTTGCCGCAGTATGAGTGGCTGTATCCTAATAAACTAGATGGGTTGCAGAAAACCTCCTTACATTATTACCTTTCTTGCGTACCGTAAAACGTCTACATCATTACTATGCTACGCGAGTGTAGCAAATACTCGAGTTCCTCTCGAGTAACAAGATTTCATATATGGCCGTACACGAATCCGCTTGAAGACTAAATTTATTAATCTCATTTACATAATTTATATGGATTTCGAAAACTCCTTTGATAGAGTTTACATGTGCAATGCCAAACGTTGTTTGCAATACGCGGACCACCTATGTCTTGGAATTCAGTCTGAACTCTAGGATTGTTCATGATGAAATACAATCTTGTTTGTTCTAGATATCATTAAAATACATATAATGATCGCGCATCAATCTCGGGAAATATGGTTTTGATGTGGGTAGAGCGCTCATCATTTGATGAAGTTTCTCCTCCGATGACTTTAATGATCGTGAGATGATTGTTTGAGGCCTGGGCAATGAATAGGCAGTTGTTGTTTTAGGATTCTCACATTGATCATTTTCAGAAGTAATAGCCCAAGGACCCTGATAATTGCGAAATAGTTTCAATACAGTTTTCGAAATCTCGCTACCTTGATAAGTGCCTAACTAGGAAGTCAGACGGTGCGGACGTAGACTCCTCCCCTCCTAACTTTTGAATGGGGCAAGATATCAGAGTCCAACCAAATTCAAGTGAAAAGGAATCAGTTCTAGTAATTGGCAATAGAGAAGCCAATAGTAAAGTAAGTAAGTAAATATTTATTCAGGTAAGCATAATATACAATATGAATTCAATATTAAAATTATATAACTTGAGAAACTAGAAAAAAAAGGAAACAACTAACTAAAACTAAATAAAACTGGAAATTGTGAGTCCAGGCTGAGCCACCTAAGCAATGCTTGTGTTGTAGTCATCAACTTGGATTACATCGAGAATTCATATGTTGATTGGTGAGTAGAAAGAAAGAAAAAATCAAAATTAAATTCATTGTGAGGGAGAGACTATATGGTTATTTATTGTATTTTGTATTTCTTACTATTATTTGACTTTGTATACGGTTTTCAGTTTGTCATAATTTTGGTTCACATATTCTTTCAGTTTTGATTTCATTTTTCGTTTATTAGGAATGACTCTGATTTCTAAAGGGACTAGGTTTAACAATTTTGGACCAAAGTATGATATAAATTTCTGTGTGTGCGTTAACCTACAGAGAGGAACATTTGTTTTCTGCTCATATTTATTACGTGTGTTGTAAGTATGACTTATCAGAGAGATGGAGGTATTTTGCATCCATATTAAGCATTGATAGGTATAGAGTTTTCTTACATCAAATAAGCCAGTTTCTTTGTTAAGGTCTTCAGTAGAGTACCTTCTATTTTTCTTGAAAATTATTTTCAATATGGTATTTTGCATAACCTCTAGATCGTGTAATAATGTTTCACTGAGACCACCCCATATAATGATACAGTACCTCAATAAAGATTCAGCGAGTGAGTTGTAAATCGTAAGTAAGAGCTTTTCATTATTCACATTTCTGATTTGATAGAATTTATAAACTTATTGAGTCTCTTAACTGTGTTGTCAATGTGTTCATCCCATCGCGTGTGTTGGTCTACATATACACCCAAATACTTTATGTTGTCAACTTTTTCAATTATTGGACATGAACACTGCGTTGGGGTTCGGCATATATACTTATGAACAGTGAGAGTGTTAATTACGGGTTGGTCTTTTTTTGTTGTGGTGAATGCAATGAACTCAGTTTTTCCCACATTTAGACTCAGGAGGCACATATTCAACCAGGAAAGTACATATTTGAGCCCTATTTCAGCTTTCATAGACTTCATCCCAGGAATCGCCTTCAAATAAAAGTGCTGTATCGTCTGCGTAAGATATTATTCTGCCATTGATATTATGAAGTTTATAAAAATTGTTAATTTATACTATGATATGAGCTTGCAGAGTGAAGCAATATCCGATTATCCATATTCAACCAGTTTATAACTTTCAAAATATAGGTGATACTTTTATATTTAAGAATACCGATAATCAATCTCAAATAAGAATTTTGTGTTTTTTGTATCTTTTTTTTCATAAAAACCTGTTAGATTTGGACCATACAGACAATCTGCGAAATTAAAATTGGATAAAACCAAGCTCTCGCAAAGCATTGATTTGATTTTTTTCTGATAAATATTGTCTACTACTCTAAATTAATTTCAAACATCCATATGCTCTGCGAATTAGTTCAACAATTCATTCACAAGTTTTTCAAAACGAAGATTCTCATCCATAATGACTCCTAGGTTTTTAGCACAATCAACCATTTCGAGTTTATTTTGTTCAATTCTGATTTCCACCAGACTTTTTACCAAATTTCTATTATTTTATGGACCAATCACTAGAATATTTGACTTACTAGCATTTATTTGTAGACCGTGGTTTGATGATGAAACTACACAAGGATAGATCCTTGGAGTACACCCGATTGATTGTATCAAATGCACGGCTAAAATCGAGCATAACTGCGATAGTGCATTTGCCCGTGTCTGTAGCTTCTATAATATCATCAGACTATATGAGATGTGCTTTAATTTGCTCTTCCATTATTTTTTAAATTATTTCGGACATCATGTAGGTATAATATTGATTCCACACAAATCTTAAGACTTTCTGATTTTTTTGGCAACACTGTAACTATGGCATATCTCACAAATATGTGAATCATAATAAAAATGTTGACACGTTTTCAAAGTCCATAGTGTTTATTTTCATTCATGTTACGGATAGGTATACAGATAGACGTCAACATTTTCATGGTGTAGTGTAAATTATAGTGAAAAGGGTACACAGAGAGATATATCAGCTTTTAGTGATCATACTTAGAATCGATGGGCTTTGGGTATATGTCTGAAGGGAACAATGTAACAGGTGGTGGAATTGTGGTGGATTCTATGTGTGGAGGATGGAATTTTGAATGAGTATTTTCTGTGTCAGTCTTCGTATAGAGAACACGTAGTCGTTATTCAAATAAAACTTTTGAAAATCATCCATGAGAATAAATTCCATTTTTTGGGGTATTTATAGATATTAATTTGAAATTGGAATATGTAAATCATATTTTGAAATTGTTGATATTAACTATTAATAGAGTCATCAGGACTTTTTACAACAGTGTTTTTGTATTATAGTTCTGCCAGGCAAGATCATAGGATCATGAGGATTACTTATATGGTGACCATTTATATTCAATATTCATTTAGTATTTTTGTTAATTATTTCATTTCAAGGTTGGGGATGCAAAACGCTATTGAAACACGCAAGTAATTCGTAATTCCTTATTTCATTGGTATTCTTGAAGTGTCCTATCCTTAACATCCTATTGTACGTCCTAATGAGAGCTTTCAATTCAGAAACCATTTTCAGGACTTGAATTTTTATAGGAAATCTAGAGCCGACCTGCGCCTTTGCCTTCGCAAATCAAGAGCTAGTCATTTCAACTGGTCAAATGTATCGCTTTCTTGCTCAAGATCCAGAAACGAGTAAGGAGACGTTACAACCTCATCATTATGGAGGTGAAGCCTGGAAATGAAAATTTTGTTACTCTGCCACCCTATGCGAGATTTTTTGGAAAAATGTTCGTTGGAAAGAAAAATCAATCAATCAATCAAATTTCAATAGATAATCGTTAATTTCAAGGACATAAAACGATAACATCCTATTTTAACCTCGTTACATTTAACTTATACATGAGAATCTCATTTCAGCAAATGTTCAACATGTTCTTCTTGGACAGTATAGTTCCATTTTGGAATGTAAATTGGAACATAAATTTCTGAACCTCTGGCGCCTAACAACTGAAGATATTCCTATTGGAAACATCATATCTATTTCGGAAGTTCTTATAAATATATTACGTTTCACATATTTCTATTTTCATCATCACTCAAAATATCTAAGTGTGTGCGCCGCTGTCGGTAGTGAAAAGTCACAGTCTATCGCATATCTCCTCTTTGCCTGTAACCCGCGCACCCTGAAATCTAGAGACTCCAACACACAGTTTCTGCCATTGATATTGATTTGCTCACTCTATTTATTTTTTCACGTCAATAGATGTCACACCATTGACTTCTTTATCGCAGACTACTGAAAATTATTACTTTTCATACAAATCTGGTCCGACTTTTATATCTTGCCTTGTTCAAGTTATGAGGAATTAGGCTTTTTACGTGCGCCCTGTATATTCAACTTATGATGACGGCAACTTGTTTGATGAACCACACATATGAAAATATTTTACGGTTCCAGTGCTTAGGAGAAGTACTTTTATTCAACTATGTATCAAAATACGCAAAATACGCAAATTACGCACCAAGGAAGAAAATTACGGCATTCTCGCCTGCAAAATCGAAAAATTTAACTTTCGTCACATTTTTCAAGTTGTCATATATAATTTGATAAACAATTCGTCGCTAGGTTACCGAGGAAAAGTAAATTATGAGCATGCACGTTAGTTTTATCTAACTGGGAGAGAACGAGGCACTCTTGTTCCGCATACAGGAGACGAAAAGCATATACTTCGTCATATGGTATTATGCAAAGGATGAATGATATCTTAACCTTGCATATGTGCGTCCTCAGTATAATTGACGTATGATTAATTTTTGTGGAGGGTTCGAGTACTCTATTTGTAACAAAAAAATTTTTATAATTTTTTGTTTATTGAAATAAGGGATAGGGTTAGTTTGGTTTTTACGTTATTTCAGAAAATCCATCTATTAAAAAAATACGGTCGCAAATCTTGATAGTGGATCTATAACGGTTTGGTGTTGGGAGAAATCTCCAATAATATGAGGTAACACTCTAGCAAAATACTCCCATACTTTTAATACATCGTAGCTTTCTGTCAAAAAATTATTGAAAACTCATTTTTATAAATTATAATTCATTGATACATTCTGTCAATAACTAATAATCAGTTTTCATTGTTACTGTATTCAATTCTAATTCATCCTCAATTTTATATACTATGATATGCATATATATGTGTATTATAAGTTATACTTTCAACTTGATAATAATTCCATTGTGTGGATACTGTAGTGGATTTTTCTGTTTGTATCCTGAATATATAAATAAAAATAAATAATTACTCAATG
>NW_019291504.1:0-44944 GCF_000500325.1 Leptinotarsa decemlineata | reverse complement strand
ACTAACAATCGAAACGTCTTGAACTAACTTGTTTTGGAATCTCTTAACTTTTTATTTTCATTTTCATTTTAATTTTTCTCTTATTTTTTTATTTTTTGTTCAATTGTTCCATTTCTACTTGTATTTTATTTCACTGTAATTTCATTTCAGGGATTTTTTGCCTAATATGATTGTTATTTTCAGCAATTCCTTTTTTATTTATTTTTTTTATTGGTTCTTTAAGGGATTTCAAATCATTTTATATACTATTTGACAATGGAAGTCCGAACTAATGAAATATGTTCTATCAACTTCAACTACTTCATATTGTGCTACTCGACCATTTGAAATGATCCGCTACAAATTTCAACTAGTGAAGGCTCGTAACTTTATAAATTACTTTCAACTTTATATAATACTTCTATACGCTCAAAGAACCGAATCAATTTTCAAACCTGTAAGAAGTTTCTCTGAATGTTTCTGAAGTTGCTGACTAAAATCATAATAGTTTCTCCGAGTAGCTTTTTGCAATTTCAAATAACTGAAACGTGCTAGAAGTATCAATTTCAGAAGCGAACTCAACACAGATTTCTCAATGAATCCTATCAAACAGTTTCTGATTAGATGATCGAAAGAACGGATTAGTAAAAAAATTGAACCTCATTACAAAAAGTGAATGATGGAAATCATATGGAAATCTTATTGATAAATTTTCCATACTATACAAAGTATATGACGAATACTTATACAAGGTGTATCAGAATTCAGTTTTAACAAGCTATTTCTGATGCTAAAAAACAAAATAAAGGCGGTCTTGAGACACGCCAGAATGTCCCTTTTGAAATCATCTTCAAAATCATTGCAAACATTGCAGTTTCTAAGAAACTACCCTGAACTTTTTTTAGTAGCGCCTCTAACAATTGTGTACTTTGTTTGAGTATCTCTGTCATTGCAAATACAAAGAGGTAATACTTTATGTAATCGAAATGCAGTTATTTTCAACCAAGTAGCTCAAAAATGTTATTGTCATACATTAAATACAGAGAAATTCACAAACTCTACAGAATATGTTCGAAACTGAAGCTGACATGAGTTTCTTAGTGCAGACAAATGTAATCAAAGCTGGTGAAGGTATTTGGTACACATTTTTTTTATGCAACCCATCTCTGAACTTATGTATTATTGAGATATTGGGTAACAATGAGCGACTTGTAGTGAGAAGCTCCATATTATTTTTACATATTCAGTGATCGTTTGGATGGTGGAATATGTTCTAGAAGTTCGGGCAATGTGATCAGCAGGAAAGATAAATGATCCACTGAGGTATTCATTGTAATGTCCTCACCACATCATTTTGTTTCACTGTTCTGGAACAGCCTCTCTTCGATGTTCCAGACTATGAAGGTTGCAAGTGGTGTTCGCGTCTCCAACCAGGCAGATGGCTCTTTTCTGGATGGAATCCAGCAACTTCAGGGTATGTTTAGGTGCGGAGGTGAGAACAATACTTCGAAGAAGGTCTGATCTGAGCTTTATAAAGCATCAACATTTGCTGAAGTGTGTACAGTTTTCTGGTTCGGAACAGTGTTACCAGCTTTTGAGAAGCAGCCTTTGCAATTTTAGCGACATGATTTTGCCAAGACATATTGATTTTTGTGGCATCGAATTGGACCTGGTTAGTTTCACTTTAATTCGAATTCACTTCCAGATCCTCATCAAAATATGCAATCTCCTGCTACCGGTGAAGATGTGCATCCGCAGTCGATGTCCTGGAATCTGAATGAAATGACGAGACAAGTGTGCTGTCGTCACCAATTTCAAAAACTGAGGTAGAGGATAGTTGTTTGAAATATGGTTAGTTTTATTTTGGGTCGAATCAAAATCAAGTTTGTGGTTGGAAGTTATTGTTAAGATTTAGAGACCAAATAAAAAAATTATTGCCATTTTTAAAAATATCCCTAGACTTTTCCGATGTGTGATACCCTTCAGTATTTTTTTCATCTTTGACTATCCGATATTTCTTCGATAATAATAAATAAACAGGTTAACCTCATCCTTTTCATTTTATTGAATTGTTTTATTGGGTCAGTGCAAATGAGTTAATCTGCAGTGACGTGTACTGAAAATTGAGTACAACATTTCTGTAATTTACTGTAGATGGCGTCCAACTGAGACCAGTTGATTAGAAAAATCCTTTTCAATACTTTCAATTGAACTTCTTCAAAAATTAAACTTCAAACCGCGTCGTTGCCTTTGCATAGCATTTTTACTTGGGCATTACAACTATTTTCTTTGAAAAATAGCAAAAATAGCAGTTTGTTCGAAATTGAAGAAAGATGTTATTGAAATTTTCAACTAGTTGTGAATCACATTCAACTAAATATTAATGCCTGTAATTGATCAAATGGGCAATTTATACAATGTGTGCGATTTCAAACCGCAACTCCCTGTTATTTTGGAACCCATGAACCGATTTTGAAAAATGACAATTTCAAATCATGGTACTCGACGAGCTCTATCCAAATATATTGACAGATATGAATTATTCTCATTTTCAAGGCTTACTATGACCTGCAAAATGGGTCGAAACTTCGAAAAGGACCATTATTAATTTTTTTATCGGAAAAGTAGATACCCCATTCGATTTGAGCATATTTCGAACATCCAGATTCCAAGTTACAATCCAATATCTCATACAACGTGTTAGTTATATGATGACAAACTTCCAAATCCATGATTTTTCGACTGGCCCTCTATGAAAGTCTATAAACTGTACAGAAAAGATGAAGTAACCATTCAATGAAATAATACATCGAAACTCGGCTACGAAGTTACATAGGTTGTAATCGTTTCTTGGAATTGTTTCTGGTTTAATTAAAATCATGAAATCAAAAGTGGAAAAGGTTTTTTTAATTTCAGAAAAATCACCAACAACAGAAATGGATTGAATGATGAATGGAACAGTTTTTTTCAGATATTGGAATTTTCAATATATTCTCCTTCAAGCTTCCTTCAAGCCTCAATTGGTCTGGTGTTATTTCCCCACACTTTTGCCTTATCCTCTCCTTCAATTCGTTCAAATTTCGTGTTCTATTTCTATAAATACTTTTATTCAAATATCCCCACAAAAAAAATTAATGAAGTCAGGTCTGGTTTCCGAGGGGGCCAACAAATAAAAGGGCTGTTTCCTCCAATCCATCTTCTTTGAAATTTTGAAAGATATTGCCGCACAGCAATCACATCGTGAATGGAGGTACCGTCTAGCTGAAGTATAACATTTCTGCGTTCTTCAATGCTTAGTTCTTACATGAAATCCAAGAACTTCGTTGTCGAAAAATTATAAAATCCTCCGCCGTTCAGTGTGTTTTCAAAAAACACTGGACCTCTTATACGATTTTCGAATATTCCTACCCAGACATTGATTTTTTGTGAATATTATCTTTTTGCATTCATTATCTAGTGTGGATTCTCCCTTGCCCAGTACCTGGAATTCTGAGTGGACACTGTACCGTTAGTGGTAAATGTCACCTCATCGGTGGGGAGAATATCGCCCAGAAAGTTATTATTATTCAAATATTCACCTTGGCAGAATAAACAGAATTCCTACCTCCTTTCCTCATCGCCTCTTTCTAACGTGTGCATGATTTTCGGTTTGAAGCAAATAACTTTTTTCTTCAAAAATTTACGTATTTTAAATATACTAACGTGTAAATCTCGTGAAATCTGCCGCAAGCTATTTTTCGGGTTTTCTTGAACATACTCTAAAATTTGTCTGTCTATCTCTATATTTCCTCTTTGTCTTGGTACACGTGTTTCATTTACTCCCCCAGTTCTATTAAAAAACGTATTGATCCTGGAGACGGTTGTATGGTGAATTTGTTCACGATCTGGATGTCTTCTGTTGAATTCTTCCGCGGCCACCCTCGTTGATATAGCATTATCACCAACTAAATGCATAATCTCAATTCTCGCGACTAAGTTGAGATTTACCATTTTGAAAACTCGCAAAACCCTTTCATAACCCTCTTCACTTGCGGAAAGCCTTTGAGGATACCTAACTATCAAAATTATAACAACAAAAAAAAGCAACTTTACTTCAAAGTCTGAACTATGAAACTATGAACATCTATCTGTACCTGTTACGATGATTAAACTTCGTATTTGAATATATAGTGTGTTTTTCATTTCAATGGCTACTCCACATTTCCTTTGTACAGTTTGTAATACAGGGTTAGTCAAAAAATCATGAACTCAAGAATCTGTCATCATATAACTAACGCACTGTATGAGATATTGGACTGAAACTTATTATATAGGAGTTTGGAATATATCCAAATTCAATGGGCTATCCACTTTTCCAATAAAAAAATGCCCAATGGCCTTCTCGAAATTTTGACCCATTTTACAGGTCATAGTGAGCCTTGAAAATGAGAAAAACCATATCTTTCAACATTTCTGAATGGAGCTCGTCGAATACTATGATTTGAAATTTTTATTTTTGAAAATCGGTTCATAGGTTCCAGAATAACAGAGCGTTGTGGTATGAAATCGCACACACGGTATATTTGTTGAAAATAAATATTTATCTATCATCCATCCAAATGAAAAAAATTAAAAATATGAGTTCATTATTTGGCTCTCCAGTAATTTGAATACTTTCCGGATGGGAATCAAGAGATAATTTTTTGTGAAATAGACATCAACTGAATATTGGTGGCAATTTCAATGAAGCAATATTTTTGAACAATCCTAATGTACAATTCTACCCTAGTACAGAAATTTGCACACCACTGTTTCCAAAAGAATCGTACCAAATTTGGATCACCTTCAATGCAAAACAATTCCCAAACATACAAAATTATCCCACACCGAACCGTAATCGTCTTTAATGAGGCTCAAGCATACACATTACGTTCCACTTTTTCGAAGTATTTTAAGTAGTAATGAGCCCCTTCCAATTACGGCCCTGATCACCGTGGGTTAGTAACACCCAATGTAACCAACCTTGTAATTATTCCAACACCAAACGCGACTTAAGTGGCGTCTGGTCACGCACTCTTCGCGCCTTCAGCTGGTTAACAACTGAACACTGCTCGTTTTGCCACCTTATCATTATCGTGAACGTCTTTCGGGCTACATGTCAAGATTATTTGCGATGTATGCAAACCACGGGCGTACAAATCCATTGTTCTTTCAGCCCACTAACTACAACAGCTTGTCAAATAGAATATTGAACATATTTTTTACCAACTTTGTTGCAAGTCAGCTGGCGAATTTTGGGGTGGTCGGGGCAGTTCAAGTATTGCGTATCAATTCGGAGCAAGCCACCAAAAAAGAAGAAGACCGAAGACAACGAAATATTTTCACAACATAAGTTCTTTGACAAATTTTGTCAATCTCACAATCACCAGTTTCACAGAACATGAAACTTGTCTATTAGAAAAAAGTTTCAATAACAATATTAAACTCAAAATGAATTCGACTAATTTAGAAGTTTTGGGAATTGATACAGATATCGCGTTGATGGGAACATGTTACGCCAATAAACATATTGCTGCGGAAATTTTGAAATCTGAAAAGATTCATAAAGATAGGTTCAATCTGGATTTGGAACTAGATAAATCCATAAAGAGAAATCGGCAGAAAATAACATTGTTTTTACGCGAGCTGATAAAGGCAAAACAGTCATAGCCATGAACAAAGAAGAATACGTGGGGGAGACTTTAGACTTTTTAAATGCTAGCATATACGATAGTCTTAGAAACGACCCCAGCCATTTATATCAGAAAGAAGTCAAGGAAAGTTTGAAAAATATTCATTGTGTCATGGATGAAACGGAAAAATTCCGATCGTAAAATAAATCTCACATACGCCACTCATTTAATCACAGAGGGACATGAGTTCATCCATGAATACAAGCCTATCCATGAATACAAGCCCATCCATTTCCAGAAGAAAGGTTTGAAACTTAACCTGTTGGAGAGTATGGAAATAAACAAATTCAAAAACTATGGGTATATCATAAACGATCAAACTGAATTGAATAATTCGCCATTATTGAATTTCCAGGTAAAAATAGTAAGGTATATTTACGGTACTTCCGAAAAAAGAAAAAAAAGTATCGATATAGTTGATGAATTCATACCAGACCTTTTCTGATAGATTCATTTATCAGAAATGAGGCATACTAGTAAGTAATAGGTAACAGTATAACATGGTTGTAATTTAGAAGTAACTTTTAGTTTATGCTTGAGAAAGCTATTGTATAGCGAAACACGTGTCGATGTTTTTGTAAAACCCTTCATAGTGAAAATCATACAATAAGTTGTATTAATTAGTTTTAATATGGATTTTCATCAAGCATCGGCCAATTCTATTCAATTATTACTCAAGCACTATAGGGGGCGGGGGGGGTGTTTGCTTTGCTTATTTTTGATAACATTGGGGGCTTGGGGTCGAGATGGTAATTACATCAACAGTAGTATTTTTCGGGACGCTCCTCGAACTTGAAGAGTTTCAAGCATAAGCTAAAACTGACCACGATTTGGTAAAACCGATGGTAATCATAACGGTTGAGAGCCAGGTTATAGGGTGGTTATACAACACTTCAAGCGACATGATCTCGATGCATTGTTTTTAGCTACCAATGCTCCTGGGAGAAGATCGTATAACAGAGTAGAGCGCAGAATGGCTCCTCTTAGTCGTGGTTTGATATTGCCTCATGATCATTTTGGGTCTCATTTGGATGGATGTGGCGTTTTAGTTAATGAACATCTAGAAAGATTCAATGAAATCCATACTACGAAGTTCAATGGAAATTGATGGATATTATGTTACTGCATAATATGTCGTGCTGGGCGAACAAGATCTTCCTGATTTCTCATACATTAAATAGTATACAGATCATGTGCGTGAGAGCCAATACTTGCTTCAAATTGTAAAATGTAGAAAGATAGAATGCTTTCGTCCAAGAAGTGGCTTATTTAGGCTGCTAGGCAGCAGGTTCCTTTCACCGCCAGTAAAAGTAAAACAAACAGTTGATGGCTTGCTTCAGGATTATGGAGGGCAATTCAGCTCTACGCTCAAATGCTCCACTCAAAGATTTCCTACGAATGCCTTACGATTATTTTTGTCCGACGGTAAAATTGAAGCTATCAAGTCGGACATGCAAAACTTGTGGTCTTTATCATCAAGTCGATAAATCGTAACATCGAAAAGATCCACACTGATGTGCCTCATTCAAAATTCAGAGGACCACGACACACAGCATTGAGCAGCAAACATATAATATCATTGGAAACTTAATCATGGATTCGAGTGTCATGAACTGAAGACTGTTAATTGGAATTGATATGTATACAAAAAATTCCAAAGAAGTTTGTTTTGTTCGTAATATTACTTAAGATTATTGTTCGGGCTAGTCAGTCCCACTGTGAATTCTTTTGATTTAAATTCGAAATAATCCAGGAAATAAACGTTTCAAGTCAATTTCTTTATTTTATGAAGTTTCAAATATTATTGTCAATCTCAGAATCGTCTTTTTTATAAAGAATCCATGATCAATAATTTTAACATACTATTAACAAAATTAATTTAAAGCAACAACATTCTACCCCTCGTGATGAAATCCCTGCATTTGACATATTTTTCAATCCATTTCCGTTAAGAATCTGTACCACTGATCAATTTACTGATTCTTGTAACTGGCCGTTTGTAGGTTCCTGATTTTGTTTTGAAGTCCACAACTCCAATTTTATCATCTTTTCCTCTATAAACATTTACAATTTTCCCAAGTGGCCACAAATCCCTTTATAATGTGATGTTGATGCCATTATGTGTGAGTACTGGTATAACATCGTGCAAATGTCCGTTATGGATTCTCTAGGTGGAGCGCATTTGAAATATCCTATTTTTCATAACCGATGACGCAGCCAGCCCAAAATCCATACCAACCAATGAATTTTTCGAAATGCATTAAACGCTCTTGGAAATCATATTGATTGATTTTGTCACAAATTTGAAAATTTTGTTTGTTTACGTACCCATTCATCCAGAAATGGGCCTCATCGATGAAGATGACTTTTCGATGGGAATCAGAGCCAGTTGTCAATTGCTCCAGAACCCATTCAGCGAACACTCTTCGTTGTCTATGGTCTCTTACCTTCAGTTCCTGGGTCAGTTGAATTTTGTACGGGTGTAGGTCCAAGTTACGACACAAAATTCGCCAAGTTGTGGTCTGCGAAAGGCCGAGTTCTTACGAGCGACGCGAAATCGACTGCCACGGATTCTCCTGCACACTCTCACAGACAGCGGCAATGTTTTCGGCAGATCTTGTGTTTCATCGACTCACGGGTGTTGGTCAATGGTTTACTGAACCATCAGTGGACTCAAATTTATAGCAAATAGTCCTCATGAATATTACTGGAGTTTTTTACCAACAGGAAGATAAAACAGTTTTATCTTCTTCTTCAAGATGATCACTCGGTGATCGAAACACGTATCGAGGTGTAAAAATAACGATTTGGTGTTGGGAAAAAAACTCCAGTAATATTCATTACTACACCAAAGGTTCCAAACAGTACATCATAAATAGTCCTCATGTTAGGACGATTATGACGACCGTAAAAAGTGGAAGCGCGCGGTACGTTGCCTGAACAGAATATTAATTTTGATTGAAAAATTTCAATATTTGCCAGTGTGGTTGTGGCTATATCCGTCCATGGTGTAGCTTCATCAAGATGGCCGTTATCAATTGTCAAAGTTCCCATGATTTCGCTTCTGTTGAGAAGGATAACCAAAAGTTAAATGAAATCATGCAAGAAAAAGAAACAAATTTTATAAAAAAGCTGATACTTACTAATCACACATGAATAATCAGAATCATCATCAACAGAGATAAAACTGTGAAAAATATTCTGAGTCTGGTAAAAAATTGTTACTGTGAGGATAATGCCTACTCTTGTCAGAAATTGAACCGCAGTCCTTATTTTTTACAATTACATCGAACACAGGCAGCTCATAACCACAGTGTTTTCTTACGCATTCTATTCTGTGGCCACTTTTGAACAGTTTGTTCGATATCCCCAACAGAAAAAAATATAGATATTCAAGAGGAAAGGGTGGGCAGAATCTATCACTGGCATTGCTTTTGATTGAATGAAGCAAATACAATCACTGGACTGCAAAAAGTGTTCCAGACTTTCTTCAAAACCTGTCAGATTAGCCTATTCCAGAAAAACCTCAGATCCTTTAATAAATGTCACCAGACAACTGTTAGACTACGGCAGAGATGACCTCAGTTATTCAACAGACCTATGAAGAAACTGTCAGAAGATCTGGATTGTTTCATCTTTTTGGAAGAACATACTTTGTGTATCTCGCCGCGGCCTGATTCAAATTTACTGTTCGGCAGAGTTCCACTTTAACCATCTGGCCCGATATAGCATTCACCAAACGAACCAATCGCCTTCGATATAAAGCTGAACTAACCTGGTGAAGTTTGAATTGACCTAACCTAACCTAACCTTCAAATCAAATAAATCTCCGCGAATGAGTTGAGAACGTACCTATAAGGTAAAAATACCAAAAAAAGTTTTGAAAAAATCAAGAAGATGTCCACTCAGTCTTCTAAATAATAAGACCCTGTATTTTATACCATCAAATGAAAGTGGTTTCGGAACTTCAAAATTGAAAATTAAGAACTTACGAATTGAAAGTTTTACAAAAATTTTATTTTGTTTGAGAATGTGATACGTAGCAGCATATTTTAACTTCTTTTTTTCGCGTGACTGTCGACAATCCTCTCCGGACAATTTTATTTTTTTTTCCATAATCAATAAAATCGACAAACTGTTCATTCGTCAAAGTAACAATAACAAACCAGACTGCTACTACTGCCTCGAGTGCCACGCCAATTTCCAATCTCTTAGAAAATGATCACATTCGCATTAGACAGCGAACGATATGGGATTCACAAATGATCGAGGTCGAGGTATTGATACAACTGTTTTATCAAAATAGGTGTTCTGTTTGGGCAACTCAACCCATCGCCCATTTCACGGTCGACATAATAGTCCTACCTAGAGGGCTATTGGCAATGTAATGGATAAATCTGAGTCTACCAGTTCAGATCTGCCAAATACATCGTCGCAGTATGTAAGAGTGTGCAGGAGAATCCAAGGCAGTCGATTTCTGGTCGCTCACAATAACTCCTTTCGCAGATCATAACTTAGCGAATTTTGTGACGTGACTTGGACCCGCACCCATACAAAATTCAACTGAACCAGGAACTGAAGATGAACGACCATAGAACCACGACTNTTAGATTGCGTTGGGTCCCGTTGAAGTTTGTGATAGTTTGCCGGGTCTAGTAGTTCTTCAATTTTGTTGTTATATTCTTCCGTTTTCAGAATCACCGTAGCAAACTCGAAAAGCAATGACACTGAAAACCTCAGCCGTTTTGTCATTAGCGATGAAAAACTACCTAAGAGTTGCCATCTTGTTTTTGCCGAGCTCATTATAAATATGGGGGTTCAGTAGTTTACTGCCTAAATGAGGTGAAGTACAAATCCAGAAAAAATCCTAATGATTTATCGGTTTGTAATCAGTTCAAAAGTGTGGCTGTTGAAGCAACTTAATAGAACATGGTTAGTTGTCTGAATCTATAAACTATTAGGAACTCATATAGATATATTTATGTCTTAAACGGAAGAGCTGTTAAACACGTTCCAAAAACATTAATCTAACTTTATAGCTGATGATTGCAATAAGAAATCAGAAAACACAAATAAAAAAAGGAATGTAGGGTTTCACGGCTGGCGTCAATGTTTTGGTTGATTTCCGGGCTTTGCCGTGGTCATCTTTGGTTACAATCTCCATTATAACCGAAGAAGACCACGGCAAAACCTGGAAACCATCCAAGACACAAATAAAATAAGTGAGGATATGCTGTTATTGTTCATATCATGAAACGTGTTGGAAACAATGAAGAATTGAACCAGTGTAAACATATACTTGATGTGTTACCAGTTTTGGCTGGAAATAATCTTTCAAAAAACAGTATCTAAAACAGAGCTTCACTAGAACACAAAACTGAATATATGTTCAACTTTTGTAATGAACTGACAGATAAAAACAAAACCTCAGATTGTTGAATGAAAAAAAGCAATTATAATCTGAATATTATAACTGAATATGATGAAGAATATACCAGTTATTTCATTTTAGTAAGAAAAGACGTATCACGCAACATTGAGAATAAACAAAGTTGTGGGAAAGATGGTATACCAACAGTTTTATAAAATATCCTAATATAAAAGAAATACTCACATGAACAACTCTGAAAATTTGGCATTGAAGATCGACCTATGTGTCAACCTACACATTTTTTGAAGTTATTAGAATTAGCATATTCTGAACAACTGATTGGCTCCTTTTAACAAATGCATTTCATGCAATTTTCCCATCGTTTTCATTGATTTGTCTTGATGAAGCAGCACATTTCTTTCCTTCAAATGGGGGTAATTTTCTACAATTTCGATCTTCAAACACTCCAAAAACGCTATATAATATTCAATTAATATTACACCATGCACTTTCTCAAAATACCGAGGCCATAACCTCTACAGCCGATTATTTGAGTACCCAGGTGGATATCTAGGGTAGAGCACTTTAGGGTCATGATGCTAGTTTTTGAGATATTAAATGACAAGAGATTAGCATCACACCAGTCTTTTATTTTTATAATATCCATGCTGATCAAATCATGCAGCTCCCTTTCATTCTTGGAATGCGAAAATAATGTAGTGTCATCAGCGAATTGGGTTATGTCATCCACATATATATGTCAATACAAGAAATACTTAAACAAAGGATGCTTAAGAATCGACTTTTTTAGGTTACCCATGAGAATTTCCGCAAGTGAGGGACTCAACGGATTTTCCATAATTGAACCTTTTGAAGAATTATAAATGTTGTTCTGGAATTGAAAATAATTTTGTTTGAGACAACAACAGAAGGTCAGTGATTTCTTTTTTTTTTTTTCAAAACTTTCACTCGATTTTTATCTAATAATTCAATAATTAAAGTAATAGTATCCTCAAGAGATATGCGGGTAAATTGATTATGCACATTTGAAATCTGAAAAGATTCATAAAGATAGGTGCAATCTGGATTTGAAACTAGATAAATCCATAAAAGAGAAATCGGCAGAAAATAACATTGTTTTTACGCGATCTGATAAAGGCAAAACGGTCATAGCCATGAACAAAGAAGAATACGTGGGGGAGACTTTAGACTTTCTAAATGCTAGCATGTACGATAGTTTTAGAAACGACCCCAGCCATTTATATCAGAAAGAAGTCAAGGAAAGTTTGAAAAATATTCATTGTGTCATGGATGAAACGGAAAAATTCCGATCGTTAGTCATGAACCCACAAGCATCCAAACTTTATTCGTTGATTAAATTACACAAAGGTAACTACCCGATTAGACCGGTAGTTTTTTCGTCACAGCTCCTTCAGTTTAAATATCCGAAAAACTCATTGCAATTATTCAAAACCACACCAATTCCAAATCAAAATTTAGTTTGAGGAATTGCTACCATTCGATCAATGAAATTCAAGATATTACACTCCAGGATAATGCCAAATTGATTTCATTCGATGTAAAGAATCTATTTACCAGTATTCCTCCGATTACTCTTGAAGAGAATGTATTGGACGAAAAGTCTATCAATCCGGTAGTGAAAAATGAAATATTAGACTTGCTTACGGTGTATTTGTCACAGAATTACTTCCAATTCAATGAAACTTTTTACTCATCTTGCAAAGGTCTAATAATGGGAAACCCACTCAGTCCTATTCTGGCAGAGATTTTCATGGAAGATTTGGAGAGAAGAATACACAGTAACCCACTAGCAAGGTTTCGTGTATTGGTGTAGATATGTGGATGATATCCTGGTATGTTTCACAGGAACGAACAGACAGTTGACTAACTTTCTGAATTTCATCAATTCTATCCACTCTTCTATCATATTCACAATGGAGATGGAAAAGGACGAGTCTATAAATTGTTTGGACTTGACAATAACAAAAGTTAACAACAAACATGATTTTTCAATTTATCGACACATACACATATTATCATTCATAATTCGTTCACCCACCCGTATCAGCAAAAAGTATGATCCACAGACTGATAAATGTGCCCTTGTCAGAGGCGAATTTCAATAGAGAACTGAATATAATGAAACCAATAGCCTTCAACAATGATTACGATAGCAGTCTAATACATTCTTTATTATCAAAAAAGTCATACAGTCAAGCTTTGAAAGAAGTTTAGCCAATTCGTAGAGAAGAGGATGAAAATTAGATAACCTTAACCTACTTAGACCAACCTTTCACAAATATTTCAGATTTTCTGCACAACAAAGGTGAAAATATTGCTTTCAAAACCAACAACAACTCAGGCATGCACATTTAGAATGACAGAGATGAAAGTTCAATTCCACATATGCCACTCATTTAATCACAGAGGGACATAAGTTCATCCATGAATACAAGCCCCTCCATTTCCAGAAGAAAGGTTTGAAATTTAACGTGTTGGAGAGTATGGAAATGAACAAATTCAAAAACTATCAATATCTCATTAACGATCGAACTGAATTGAATAATTCGCCATTATTGAATTTCCAGGTAAAAATAGTAAGGTATATTTACGGTACTTCCGAAAAAAGAAAAAAAAGTATCGATATAGTTGATGAATTCATACCAGACCTTTTCTGATAGATTCATTTATCAGAAATGAGGCATACTAGTAAGTAATAGGTAACAGTATAACATGGTTGTAATTTAGAAGTAACTTTTAGTTTATGCTTGAGAAAGCTATTGTATAGCGAAACACGTGTCGATGTTTTTGTAAAACCCTTCATAGTGAAAATCATACAATAAGTTGTATTAATTAGTTTTAATATGGATTTTCATCAAGCATCGGCCAATTCTATTCAATTATTACTCAAGCACTATAGGGGGCGGGGGGGGGGTTTGCTTTGCTTATTTTTGATAACATTGGGGGCTTGGGGTCTAGATGGTGATTACTTCAACAGTAGTATTTTTCGAGACTATTTTCGAACTTGAAGAGATTTAAGCATAAGCTAAAACTGACCATGGATTGGTAAAACCGATGGTAATCATAACGGTTGATGGAGAGCCAGGTTATAGGACTGGCTATACAACACTTTAAGCGACATGATCTCGAAGCATTGTTTTTAGCTACCAATGCTCCTGGGAGAAGTGCGTATAACAGAGTAGAGCGCAGAATGGCTCCTCTTAGTCATGGTTTGATATTGCCTCATGATCATTTTGGTGTTACAATTATTGAACATCCAGAAAGATCCAATTTCGAGGTTGTACGAAATGTGTTAGCTGAAGTATGGAACTCAATGGAAATTGATGACTATCATGTTACTGCAAAATATGTTGGGCTGGACGAACAAGATCTTCCTGATTTCTCAGACATTGAACGGTCTTCAAATTGTGAAACGTAGAAACATAGAATGCTATCGTCCAAGAAGTGGCCTATTTCGGTTACTAGCCCACAGATTTTTTTCACCACCAGCAGAAGTGAAACAAACTGTCGATTACTTGGTTTTGGATGATGGAGACAATTTCTCAATCTTTCAGTCAATTTAGCTCTTCGCTCAAATGCTTCACTCAAAGATATTCTACGAATGCCTTACAATTATTTTTGTCCGACGGTAAAATTGAAACTATCAAGTCGGACATGCAAAACTTGTGGTCTTTATCATCAAGTCGATAAATCGTAACATTGAAAAGATCCACACTGATGTGCCTCATTCAAAATTCAGAGGACCACGACACACAGCATTGACCAGCAAACATATAATATCATTGGAAACTTAATCATGGATTCGAGTGTCATGGACTGAAGACTGTTAATAGGAATTGATATGTATACCAAAAATTCCGAAAAAGTTTGTTTTGTTCGTAATATCACTTAAGATTATAATATTTGTACTTTACTCTTTGTTGAATATCGTGTCGATTAAGTTTGTTTGAATGAATATTATGTGCGTTAAAGTCCTCTATCCTAAATCTATCTTCTTATTTCTAGAATTGAAACTGCTGCTCATGAGTCAAAGAAACATTATTCATAAAAAAATTCATATAACAATGTTAATGTAAGCATGGGAGGGGTGAGCTTTGCTTACTCTTGCTGACAATGGGGGAGGCGGTTAATAACTGGAATAAATATGCTTGAACAGCCCCTCAATACATTTCAACTTATTGGCCAATACTTGATGAAAATCCATAACAACGTATTTGAGTAACACTCAGGTGAGTTTATTGTAATTACCATCAATAAGATCTTTTTTCAAACATATGTGGATTTTGCGTATACAATTTTTTCAGGAACGAACTAACTATTCGGGAATAACTACTCTCAAATGAATGAATATTCACACAGATATCATCTTTACTCCAGAGATTTGTGATGGAATTGAAACATATGTCAGTCACAACGTTTAAAGAAACCGAAGTTCTCGATATAACTCAGAGCTATTATCTGAGACTATATAGGGATGGAAGTTCAGAAACAATGAAACGAATTCAACTGAGACGTGTGAATTAACATAAATAATGTTTGGCACCAAATTGCACACGTATTATGTCATTTCATTCACGAATTATGAAGTATCTGATATAAAGATAACCAGAGAACTTTGTCAGTTGTTTGTTAATTTTCAATAGTGTCTATCGCATTGAAAATAGGTTCGACAGCAAATTTATTTCATAAAGAATTTGGAAATATACATGTGTTCATGATTCCATCGAGTACATTTCATTTACAATAAAAGAAGTTTCGTACACCTCATTATAGAAAAATTCACATTTGAGTCAAATTATTCAGTAATAAAATTGTGAGCAAACATATCTATGGTATTCAAAAAATTTTAAAAAAAAGTGTGTGTGTGAGAAATCATCAAAAATTTTCGTTCGTCTGAAAGACCTGTTTATACCATTATGTGTGGAGTACGCGTATTACATCGTTCAAATGTCCGTTACGGCTTCTCAAACGTTCGAAACGTCCTGTTTTCCATGAAATGGCGCATAAATCCGACTGAATTTGACCAATGACATGGGTTATGTTGGCTTTGAGGACCGCTGTGGTTTGTGACTTATTCGCATACACCAGCGACTTAAGGAAACCCCACAAGAAAAAGTCTAACGGGGTTAAATCGCACGATCTTGTTGGCCAGTTCACATCACCTCCACGTGAGATGACCATGCCCTCAAAGGGCATGGGTGTCGTCCCAAATTCGACAATTTTGTTTGTTCATGTACCCATTCATCCAGAAATGGGCCTCATCGATGAAGATGACATTTCGATGGAAATTAGAGTCAGTTGTCAACTGCTCCAGAGCCCATTCAGCGAACACTCTTCGTTGTCTATTGTCTTTTACCTTCAGTTCCTGGGTCAGTTCTATTTTGTACGGGTGTAGGTCCAAGTTACGACCCAAAATTCGCCAAGTTATGGTCTTCGAAAGGCCGAGTTCTTATGAGCGACGCGAAATCGACTGCCTCGGATTCTCCTGCACACTCTCACAGACATCGGCAATGTTTTCGGCAGATCTTGCGTTTCATCGACTCACGGGTGTTGGTCAATCGTTGAGTGGATTCAAATTTATCCACCACATTGCGAATAGTCCTCATGAATATTACTGGAGTTTTTTTCCCAACAGAAAGATAAAACAGTTTTATCTTCTTCTTCAAGATGATCACTTGGTGATCGAAACACGTATCGAGGTATAAAAATAACGATTTGGTGTTGGGAAAAAAACTCCAGTAATATTCATTACTACACCAAAGGTTCCAAACAGTACATCATAAATAGTCCTCATGTTAGGACGATTATGGCGACCGTAAAAAGTGGAAGCGCGCGGTACGTTGCCTGAACAGAATAATAATTTTGATTGAAAAATTTCAATATTTGCCAGTGTGGTTGTGGCTATATCCGTCCATGGTGTAGCTTCATCAAGATGGCCGTTATCAATTGTCAAAGTTCCCATGATTTCGCTTCTGTTGAGAAGGATAACCAAAAGTTAAATGAAATCATGCAAGAAAAAGATAGATATTCAAGAGGAAACAAATATATGTAAATCTTAGCACAACTCTGACGATACTCTTCACCAGAGCAAGGACAATAGAAAGGGTGGACAGAATCTAATACTGGCATTGCTTTTGCTTGAATGAAGCAAATATAATCACTGAACTGCAAGAAGAGTTTCAGACTTTCTTCAAAACCTGTCAGATCAGCCTATTCCAGAAAAACCTTACATCCTTTAAAGAATGTCACCAAACAATTGTTAGACTACGGCAGAGATGACCTTGGTTACTCAACAGACCTAGCTACTGTCATTTGAATCATCATATGAAAAAACTGTAAGAAAATCTGGATTGCTGCATCTTTTAGGAAGAACATACTTTGTGTATCTCGCCGCGGCCTAATTCAAATTTACTGTACGGCAGAGTTCCACTTTAACCATCTGGCCCGATAGATCATTCACCAAACGAACCAATCGCCTTCGATAAGAAGCTGAACTAACCTCGTGAAGTTTGAATTGACCTAACCTTCAAATCAAATAAATCTCCGCGAATGATTTGAGAACGTATAAGGTAAAAATACCAAAAAAAGTTTTGAAAAAATCAAGAAGGTGTCCACTCAGTCTTGTTAATAATAAGACCCTGTATTTTATACCATCAAACATGCTGTTCTTCGCCTCTGGTTGGTAATTACAGTGGTCCATTATCATCCCCGAGATTGACGTGACCGCCGCTGTCCGACTGGCGATGGCGCCGCGCTTCACTTATTCTGCTGAATCGAATAACGCCTTTGTATCATGTCTCGAGAAATTAATCGAGATCCGGTGATAACGCTCGTTGTGTTTACATCCTCAAAGTGGATAATTATATTCCCGACCCGGGGACTAGGTCGGATTTATGTGGGCGTTCATTGCTTTAAGATGAAACGGAAAGGAAAGCGTCATAGTCCTTGCCTAAGCCCTTGATGATCTTGTCTTGAGGAAGATCAAATCACGGAAACGAATATTACTTAGGTTGGATATTATACAGGGTGCACTACGGGGTCAAAAAGAGTCACTTTAATCACGGAAGATAATGTAGGGTCTTCCAACAGGGATTTCCAACTTTGACAATTGATAACGGCCATCTTTCTGAAGCAGTGGCGATTCTAAAAATTAAAGGCGGGGGGAAGGGGGAACACCATAACTAGGCGTGCCAAGATTCAGTAAAAAGGCATAGGTATGTGAAGTAATACTGTATTTCTCATTAAGAAAAGAAATAAAGCCGCGGAACTATAATAAAAGAAATATTTCAATAATAAACAATAAGCACTATCAAAAAGCCAGCACACAAAACAAAACAATTTATTAACTCTTGGAGAGTGAACTAACCTTTCGCGTACGCTGCGCTGTCCAAAAGTCGTTTTTTTTTAAATTTGTACCAAGAGACGTTAAATTTTCTGTAATTGGAAACTGGAAAGTCTTGGAAGTCTTCTAATAACTCAGGTTGGCAAGGTCCTTTTAGAATTAGTTGACGCCCTATTTCAGAGCTCAAAATAGTATTTTTGAATAGAAATGGGTCGACAAGATAAGCATCTTCATCGACAGAAAGGTGAATACCTACAAAATTGAAATATCAAATATTACTCCTTTCGCAGATCATAACTTAGCGAATTTTGTGACGTGACTTGGACCCGCACCCATACAAAATTCAACTGAACCAGGAACTGAAGATGAACGACCATAGAACCACGACTTGTGTTCACTGAATGAGCTCTGAAGCTGTTGGTAATGGACCCCAATTTTCATCGAAGAATCTTCTTCATCGATGAGTCCCATTTCTGAATGGATGGGTACGTGAACAAACAAAATTGTCGAATTTGGTACGATATCAATCCACATGAGATCCAAGAGTGCCCAAAGTATCCAAAAAAAGTCATTGTTTGTTGTGGAATTTGGGCTGGCGGCGTCATCGGTCCATATTTCTTTGAGTACGACGTTGGCCAGTCCATCACTGTCAACGGCGAGCACTATAGGTCAATGAATACCAACTTCTTTTGTCCTGAATTGAATTATTTGAAGGAGAGGTTTGAGGGCATGGTCATTTTACGTGGAGGTGCTGTGAACTGACCATCGAAATCGTGCGAATCGACCCCGTTTGACCATTTCTTGATGGGTTTTCGTCAGTCACAGGTGTACGTGAATAAGCCACAAACTACAGCTGTACTCAAAGCCAACATAGTCCATGCCATAGGTCAAATTCAGCCTGATTTATGCGCCAGAGTCATGGAAAGTTGGACGTTTCGGATGCGCCCAACCCAGAGAAGCCGTGACGGACATTCAAACGATGTTATATTTTACTCATAATGGCATCAATCAATAAAAAATTTCGATGACATTTCACATACACTGAGATTTATTCAAATTTATAGATAGGAAAAGTTCAATGAAATATCCTATAATTAGCTCCTTCGTGTTACAACTGATGATATTAGCGATGAAAGTGTCATTGCTTTTCGAGTTTGAAAGCCGTGGATTTTTGGAATTTCTTCCTGACGTTTCGCTGGCGCGAGTGGCTAGCTTCTTCAGAGGTTTAACCATCATGGCTTGCTGTCCGATGAATACCTTTTAGACGGATTTATGCCTTGTCAGGTAATCAGTAGTATTTGTACCTGTATTTGTACCTGTATTCGTACCTGTATTTGTACCTGTATTTGTATCTGTACTTGTACGCACTTGTACTTGTACGTACTTGTACGCACTTGTACCTGCACTTATACCTACACTTGAACCTGGAACATTAACAATCTTGCTGCCTGTTGTCCTATTCGTTATTCTAGAATTCCTTAAAATGGGGTTCCATATTCGATTGAGGTTCACCGCTTCTTCTTTTCTGTTGAAATTCTCCGTGTGTTTGTGGATCTTTATTGCCTGCCGTACCAGTCAGATATGGTATCCCTGGTTAGGGGCAATTAGTTCTGTGTTTTCAAACAAAATTATGTCGTCTCCTTCACTAAGTGCGTGTTCTGCCACAGCTGACTTGTCCGTTTGGTCTAGTCTGCAGTTCCTTTAATGCTATTTTAGTCTTGTTCCCATGGATCGTTTGGTGGTTCCAATATATACCTTTCCACAAGTGCACGGTATGCGATAGACCTCTGCTGCTGAAAATGGGTCACTTTTGTCTTTTGCCGACCTGAGGCTTTGTTGTATCTTCCTCGTGGTTTGAAAACTGTTTCGATGTCATGTTTGCCCAATAGTTTTCCTATTCTGTCCGTGACCCTAGGTTTGAACGGTAGATATGCGCGTGCAACCATATGATCCTTTTCCGCTTTTTGAACCGTGGTGCCCTTCGGTTTCATGGCTTTTATGGTCTCTTCAAGGTATTTCAGTTCCCTCTCCAGATGTTCTGGTTCACATATTCTCCGAGCCCGTTCCGTTAGAGTTAAGATGACTCCTTTCTTTTGGCTAGGATAGTGGTTCGATAGTGCGTGCAAGTATCTATTTGTGTGTGTGTTTTCGATATACTTTGTAGGTTAGTCTGGTACCACATTGTTCTACAAGTACATCTAGGAAAGCTATACGTTGGTCTTGCTCAATCTCCATGGTAAATTCTATGCTCGGGTGTTGGGCGTTCAAGTGGTTTAGGAAACGGTTCAGGACGTCTCTTCCATGTTTCCATATGACGAAGGTGTCATCCACGTAACGTAGCCACAAGGTCGGCTTCAATTCAAAAGTGTCTATCGCCTTCCCTTCAAACCGTTCCATGAAATAATTAATAAAGAGTTGGTCTTTCTCACATAGGCTTGTAGGAGCGAGGCCAGATATCTCGCCAAGTGGTATGTCGGAGAGCCCGGGGTACTGACTATCGGTCTCAGTGGCATTGGTTTTGTGTATTTTCGGAAGTCCGTAGAGCTTAGGTGGAACAGCTTCAGTTCTAAGAATGGCTTCCTGTGTGGTTTCCAATAGTGAGGAAGATCTTATGATTTTGTTCACGTTCCTTAACTTAGATTGCGTTGGGTCCCGTTGAAGTTTGCGATAGTTTGCCGGGTCTAGTAGTTCTTCAATTTTGTTGTTATATTCTTCCGTTTTCAGAATCACCGTAGCAAACTCGAAAAGCAATGACACTGAAAACCTCAGCCGTGAAAGTCTAAACCATTTTGTCATTAGCGATGAAAAACTACCTAAGAGTTGCCATCTTGTTTTTGCCGAGCTCATTATAAATATGGGGGTTCAGTAGTTTACTGCCTAAATGAGGTGAAGTGCAAATCCAGAAAAAATCCTAATGATTTATCGGTTTGTAATCAGTTCAAAAGTGTGGCTGTTGAAGCGACTTAATAGAACATGGTTAGTTGTCTGAATCTATAAACTATTAGGAACTCATATAGATATATTTATGACTTAAACGGAAGAGCTGTTAAACACGTTTCAAAAACATCTAACTTTATAGCTAACGATTTCAATAGGAAATCAGAAAACACAAATAAAAAAAGGAATGTAGGGTTTCACGGCTGGCGTCAATGTTTTGGTTGATTTCCGGGCTTTGCCGTGGTCATCTTTGTTTAATTTTGCGTTGTTTGTTAGAGTTATGCCCTTTATTTTATTTACCAACTCATATGAATTACGTAGAGTGCATTTAGGTTGAAATTTACTATGGTTCATGATGATACTGATTAATCTTTCTGATAATTTCACTGATGGTGCAGTGATAAAGGAAACTACCAGGAACTAACTAAACTAACTGAAGGAAACCAGAAAAATCTGTTTCTGCAGTTTTATCGGTTAGTGCCATTTCGGAGTTCATCAAAGGTAATTTGAATTTTTTCCTTTCATTAAAAGGTAGATTTCATTTTTTTTTCGTGAATTCTAGTATTTCATCTAGAAATTCACTTTCGAGATGCAAGAAAGCAATAATTTCATCCATCATCTTCAATATAATAGATTTCAAGTCTGAAACATTTTTTCTGGTAAGGAAAAAGTGTTTTCAATAGATTCATTTCACAACAGAGGTTTCAAATTCTACTCGTAAATCTAGAGAGAAAGTGGTGAAGACATTCATATCTCTCGAAGTAAATCTGATGGTATCAAATCAAAATATGTCATCTGAATTATGCAGAATTGGTTTCTTCATTTTATTACTTCCAACTGGAATCAACTTGCTTCCAAAATTGGAACAAGAAGCGAAGAGATCAAACTATTCATGATGTTCACTACGAAAATACCTCTGTAGATTTGTGAAATCTCTTTTTTCTCTCTTCTCTGTTGACTCTGTTGACAAACAGTTGACGTTAAATTACTTCAATATTTCACTCGATATTCCACATGACATTTAATTATGTACTGAAATCATACTTTCGCCTTGGTACCTATATAATTGTGATCAATTCTCTCATCGCTTGAACCGAATTGATGTTGAAGAATTACCTTCACATCGATCATTGCAATAAAACACAATTCACGTTATTAAGGAGCATTTCATTTAATAAGATTCCATTCAGTATTCAATTAATTTCACGGTCCAAATCTGTTTTCTATTACTCCAATAAATCCTCTAATACATCTCCCTTTATCGATAAAATCAACCGGAGTGTCAGCCGTAAAGAGAAAATCGTTCCTAATTCTTACTCTCTCCTCCCGAACGCATCAAACAAAATAATTTCTTTTATTCATGACTCTTGAATTGCTTCCATCGAACTGAAACCAATGAAGTCAAGCTCTCAGTTAATGTGTTGTATATTAAGTCGACGTCGATATGTTAAGAGGTCCAAATGAATTATCATACTGATGGAATCACGGAATCATTGATATAATCAGAGCAGAGAGCAAAATAGGTTTATAATTTAATCAGTTGAGGAATGAGGAAGAGAAAAAATATACTGCTACCCAACGTTAACGGATGATTTGATTATTTGTCAATTAGAAAAATCGTCTTTTCTGATGAGGCATCATTTTATTCGAATGTTACTGTGTATGGCTCTCCAGCTTTCTGAAAGAACGGTTCCTGCAAGTGGTCATCGATGGATATCTCTCGAATACTTTTACCATCAACGTTGGTGTTCCACAGGGACCCATATTGTCTCCAACCCTCTTTTTATTGTGTATTAACGACTCATTGAAAAAAATCCAAAAATCCAATATATTGCTTAGCTGTCGACAGCACACTTGTCTCGTCATTCCATTTGGATTCCAGGCCATTGGCTATGGAGGCACATCTTCACCGGCAACAGGAAGTTGCATATCTTAATGAGGATCTAGAAGTGATTTTGAATTGGGTTCAATTCAATGCCACAAAAACTCAGGCATCGGTTTTCTCCAAGAACATAAATGTCGACGAACCGGATACAATAATTTCATGTCAGACAATTTCGGTTTCTGCTTCGATAAGTTTGTTTTGGGTTAAAACGGACACCAATATGTCTTGGCACAATCATGACGCTGGAACTGCAAAGGCTGCTTCTCAAAAGCCTGGAACACTGTTCCGAACAAACTGTACATACCTCAGCAACTTTTGATACTTCATAAAACTTAGATCAGACCTTCTTTAGAGTATTGTTCTCATGTATGGAGCTCCGCCTCTTTGCATACCCTGAAGCTACTGGATTCCATCCCGAAAAGAACCATCGGCCTGATTGGAGACGCGAACATCACGTGCAACCTTGACAGCCTGGAACATCGAAAGAAGGTTGGAAATTTGTCTCTCTTCTATAGATACTTTCACGGGAGGTGTTCAAGTGACTTGGCACATTTGATTCCACCAAAAGCGGTACATATCAGAAATACGCGACAGACTGTGGCGGCTCATCGTTTTGAGGTTCAACTCAGTACACCTCGAACTTCACTGTTCAAGAAACCTCCCATTTGGAGAACTACGTTTATGTGGAATAAATTTCCTAAGAACGTTTTTCCAAATGGATTTAATCTCAAGTGATTCAAATCCAATGTTAATCGCTACTTTCGCGCTTCTCGTAGAGCAACTTGAAGATTTTCCTGAAGAGTTTGTATTTTGTCCTTAAAAAAATTAAAATTACCATTACTAGGCGCTTCAAAATTCACATTAGATGACAACATATATACACTTTCCCTAGTAGTCAATGTATGTGCTCTAGAATGATTGGGCTAAATGAAAGCTGATGATGAAAAGTTCCTGAACTTTTTTCAAATTCAAATGATTCCTTTGAAAGTGCGATTTTCCAATGCATAATATCCTGATGCAACCAATGACAACATTTTGTCTGCAGGAAGAGAATGTCGCTCCATTTTAAGCACATTCAGTTCTAATTTACCTAGATGAAGTGAAAAACAATGACCTATTGAATCCAGCAGGATCGCCAGATTCATGCCCGTTAGACTGTTTCCCGACGGAAAGGTTCAGAGGCAAATTGAATGTTTCCATTGAGTTTTCTTCAGATGGATTAGATATGAGCAGTTATGCAGCAGACAGTGTGGCTCCTTGTCGTTATAATCTATATGCACTTTCAAATCACAGTGAGACTACTTACAACGGACATTACACAGCATATTGCAGACACCCATATAGTGGCACGTGGCATGAATACAACGATTCACACGTGTTCCCAATTTCGCCAAAATCACTTGTGAGCAATGAGGCAAATGTCCTCTTCTTTTCTTTTTTTCCTTTCCTTTCCTTCTTTCCTTTTTTGAATTGATTTGTATTTCATGATTGTTCCAAATATAAATTGAGAATTGAGTTCATTATGATATTTCTGAAAATATTTAGACGTTGGCGTTGAAAGAAAGGACTCTTCAAGGAATCGACATAACCTCAGAAATGGTGGATGATGATCAATATTTTTTTATAGATTAGAGCATTTTCTCGCAAGAGAAAAACTTGCGTTTCATCATTTCCGTTTTGTCAAATCGTAATATTCGCTCTTCTACTGAGTTGATCTCATAACTCAATATTCACCAGTTTTTGAGCTACATGTTGTTGAATATAAGATACGCATATGCCCACTTTTTTCAAAACCGCATTTCAATAATCATTCTGACGGGATCTCAAAAGTATTCTGTTGAAAATTGCGCAAATTATTAAAAATAATAATAATTGACTTTATTCATCATACGAGATAAAGAATAAATTGATGGATGTAGCCGTTACTACGTGGTAGGAAATCATAATGAAGAAAAAATAAATGAAACTTTCTATGTTTTTTACCACTTTTATCTGTAACTAACGTTATGTCCATATAGGACGAAACTGCAGGAACGTTAGTTTCATTTCTTTATTGTACTTTATTGTATAAGTTTGAAAATGTTCGTATAGGACGACAGTAACGTTAGTTACGAATAGAACTGATAAAAAACAGAAAGTTTCATTTCTTTATTCTTCAGATAAAGAATATCTCATTTGTATTCATATTAACTGAAAAATGGGCAGTGTCAGATAAAGCTGTTTTTCAACTCAATTCTGTCATGCAGGTTTCTCTCAATACAGGGTGGTCCACTAAAAAATAATGAGAAATGTTTTTTGTCGAAATAAACAAATAATATTCACTGCAAGCATCAAGATGACCAGGACAGACAGACACCAATCACTCAACGGTAAGAAAGTTAGATGGTTTGAGAGAAGTGATAATTGGAATAATGAGTTCATTTTTTAAAGCATTTCAACACTCTGATAAAATCAATATTTCTATTGAGAAAATTCATATGGATATAGATTCGACAACTTTCTAGTTCAGTCTGAGTCATCAGTAAGTTTTATTCAAATTTCTTGATGAAAAAAGTGTAAATATTTTCTCAATACCCACCTAAACGTTTCAAAAAGATATCCTTCATCAAAAATCAATAAGCCAATATAAAATCGGTTTTTTTTTCAACAGCAGCAGCCGGCACTGGTCAACAATAGAGGTCCGATCCTGCACCACGACAACGCTTGTCCGCACGTTTCACAAAACACCGCACCGTCCGAAAATTGAACTAATTGAGCGTCGTAGTTCTGCCTCAGCCACCATATCCCCCAGACCTCTCTCCAACCGATTACCATCTTTTCAAACACTTCAACAGCTTTCTCGCCGCCAGAACCTTCGCTAATCAGGACCAAGCAAAAACGGCCTTCGTCGACTTCATAGAATTTCGAGCACACAATTTTTATGCTGAAGGGATTCAAATGGAGCTTATTTCGAATAAATTGAATAATTATTCATCGATATATTACATTAAAATAATTAATTGAGAAAAATTTTTTAAAACAACCAAATAATATAGACGAAGACACCTGTAATGAAAATATTCTGTAATTTCAATGTTTATTGCCCTGATTCTGATATTCACTTCAATGAATTCCATATCTTATTGAATATTGAGCTTATCAACAACTGACTCAAGTGTTTTTTTTTAATTTGTTCGGTATTTTTTTACATCACTGTCAGTTTACTGTTGAATATTGTTTCTTTTTATTTTTGTATTGTCCCGTGAATAAAGTGATGTGTTTGTTGGGCAATTTGAATACATTTTTATTTTTATTTCATTTTTATTATCAACATCCAGTGCAATACATTAGGAGCTAAGAAGTCTTGACTTCTTTCGAAGAAAATCAAATTTTTCATTTTACTTTCATTGTTTCGATTCTTGATTAATTTTTTCTTCACGATTCAATAATCCGTTTCGATTTAGAATCTTTTTCAATTCAAGGATACCCTTGAATCTGGACAACTCTAAAATATATGTATAGCTGATTAGGCTTTCAAAGAATACATTTTTGGGGGTAACTCTGGAGTCTAGAGAGTTGTCAATGTAGTCCCAAAAAGACATAACTTTTTTCCTCCTTCTACATACTATAGAAACTGTTTCAGGCATTTTTGTATGTCTTTTATTGTTCTAACTTACCTACCTACTGTTAGTTAGTTAGTCAAATTGTCGTCCAGTATACATGAAACTGTGCGATATGAGCCAAGTGAAATTAAGTTTCTTTCATAAGCTGAAATAAAGTACGATCCAAGAAAAATCAAAAACTCGCTACTATCAACATCATTAATAGAAATGAGTGAAAATAAAAGAAATCGTCCAGAAAAATTGTGTGGTGATAATTCCCAATATCTCAGTATCGACTGAGATTGCTACCAAAGAATGGGAACAACTAATTTACGGATTATTGAATTGCGATGGAATTCGGGGAATTTCATTAGCACATTTCCTTTTATTCGGAAAGATTTTTTCCTTTTCTTTCCATCCGCCCATTTATTTTATTTTAACAAACATCTATCTTTCCTCCGGTCTTGACCTGCAAAAACTTCGTCGAAAAGAAACGAGAAACATCTTTCCACGTCACTCTAGCAATATTGCCGGTTTTTATAGTCGATGGATGATGTGGTTGTGGATTTGCCCTTTTCGGTTCTTAAGAATTCACATATTTTATTGTAATGGCCATGTGATATTTTCTACTCATTTAATAAGTTTCTGAAAAAACTATGTTACGATAAATAACAAATGTATTTATGTCAACTGTTTCTATCAGCATGTCCAGAATATGCGGTATCGGCCTATATCCATCGACATAACGCGGCCCTAAGAGTGCTATATTACCATCTACGGCACTCTTACTGTATTGACGACACACTGGTGTTGCCCTACGCTCCGGGGGATATTGAATCCGTTGTGGGGAACGAGAAGTGCCGAATTTATTGGAACTATTCGTTCCCCACCCTCAGGCTCACACAAGCTAATAAGCCTGATGTAGTCCTTCTCGGCCACCAGAGCAAGACGATATTTGTCGTGGAGTTTTCAGCTCCTGGCGAGACGAATATCGTCCATAAAATGAGAAAAAACGGATAAATTATCGAGATTTTCTCTTCGAACTCCGCAGACTGTATCAAGACCCCTCTGTCAACCATTCCTGGCAAGGAAATCAGAAGCTTCAATACTTTACAGGCCAATGTGGCCAGGAGTAGAGACCAGATACAATTTCTTGAGTCTTTCCATTCTCCAAAAGTATTTTTAATGAATTATATGATATAAGTATTTAAACTAAACGGTTACCTACATAACCTATTCATTCATTTATTTATTTATATTCAAACATACCTCAGGGGTTTGTAGGCCTGAGTTAATTTCTGATCGGAAATAAACTCAGAATGTATGAACCACGGCCTTCAAACTCAGAAAATAACGAAAGCATTAACCATTTTGTCATACCTCAGAGGTATGACAAGGATAAGTCATTTACAATACGATAGGTATTGTACAAGTTCTTCAAATCACAATTAGTATCTATTGATCGTACTGGTCTCCTCGCTAATATTTCTGAGGACTTGATTTTATAATTGATAATTTCAAATAAAAAGAAAAGCATTGACGTGATATGCCTGTGAAATTGCAAACTCATTTCTCAAGTAGGTAAGTTGTTCTTATAGTCAGCTCTTCCATGGGATTTCTTGAAGTTAAGGAATTTATTTTGAATGTTCTCAATTTTCTGCAGTGAAAATTGACCCTTCCCATACCGTTGTTTGATAGAAACAAATATTTTGAAATCGATTTTTTTGCTTTATTACAAAGTTCAATACGCAGTTTGCTAAACGCACAATACCCAATAAAAGATCACCTATTTATTTAAAATTCAATTAGTTGTTTTGAACGAGTCATTGACATAATGCTACATTTCGTGATGTTGAAGCTTGATTCATGAACATAGTGTATATTCTTTTGTAATTTCCCACATTCTCTCACATTATGAACTCTTCTAAATATTTTAGGATTATTTGCAAAAAGCAGACAACCTGAATGTGTCGATATTGATAATTCAGAATTTGATGGACTGCATCGGTGAAAAAATGTGAGTCTACAAAATTTTAATCTCACCTAAATAAAGTTAGTCCCATATTTTTGATGGTATATACTATTTTGCCAGCAGGATTCCCAGTAAACCGCACATTATTGGCGATTCAACGTTTGCCGCCAATAGACTTTTCAGATCGTTGCTGGTATGCCTTCACTAACTCGTCTTGTTCGTGTTCCACCATCGACTGAAAACCAACATTGCCGTGTTCTTCGCAGTGGTTTGTATAGAGATGTAGAGGTGGACATTCGTTCCCTTTCGTATTGTGCATACTAGTTGTATGAGCCGGCTGGCTTCCCAAACCTGAACCTCAGGGATTTCGAAATTCAGTTTCTGCCTTGATGCAGAGGAGTTTGGCTGTCCATCGTCGTTGATGTTTGCTGTGTCGTCGAATTTCGAGCAAGTGAGACAAGGGTGTTGAGAGCTGCATTGTCTCAATGTTATAAAAGTGCTGCATTGTCTTAATGTTATGAAAGTGTTTGTTACGTGTCTCAATCTCAATAATATAAGTCGAAATTTCTACACGAGAAATCCGAATATTATTTTCTTCAATTTACTGATGGAGGTTGTTCCGTTCTGCGGTTTTTTCCCTCGTTGCTTCCTCATGGTCTCTGATCAAGAGCGGATTTATGGGGGGTAATGGGATACTGTTCCCAAACACCAGAACTGCAACACTTTTGTCGACGTCTTTCAGGATTCAATTCCCAGAAATCTTGCTGAAAAACATGAAAACAATAATACTCCTAGTCTCTAATGATATCTATTCTACGAAAGTATTATGATAATACTTTTGAAAAATTGATTCATCCATTTGATGGAAATACTCGTGTCATCTTTTTTGCGATAGCTTGAATATTCAGTTATGGGAAATTGAAATACGTACTATACTAAAGAACTCTGTAATATCTCAACTCACATCTCGAAATACACACGCTAGATGTCCCTTAGTGGATGTCTTTACCTTTGTAACTACCTTTACAAATTTTCTCGAAAATGTATAAAACTGCTTCAAATTATCATAAATATCCGCAATACATTAGCAATTAACTTTTTCGTCTCATCTGCCCTAATAATAAACAATGATTCATCGAAGGGCAGAACTGTCAATAAGCTTGCCAGGCGAAAGAGGATGGCTGTCTCTGAATAGAATATTATTTTCAGTTTTTATTTGTTGTTTGATAATATTGATAATAATTACCACATGGTATTATTGGATATGTTGAAAATTTCATTGTGGAGGTTAACATATTGTAAATAAGGAATGCATATACATTCATTAAGTATCCCTTTNCATCTTTCATGAAAATGTTTCCTTCAACATGTTCATTGTAGGTAAAGTGAAAGTAGAAGTAAATGAAACACAATTATCAGAAGTGATAAATGTATCCTCCATGAAGTCACAAATGCAAAACGTCATAGAACATCTGAAGGATGATTTTATAAAAAACTTGTCTTTACGTTCTACAACAGGTGAGTTATGAGAGGCTGACAAGTCTGATAATTATTAAATTGTTACATTTCACTCCAGGTTCCATTGAATTGTTGCCTGTGAAATTTGAGGAAAAAGAACATACCTTGCAGGAACTTGCTCAAATTGTCAGAAAAAATCCCAAAACTCTTGTAATAAATATGTCAATATTTCCACAAGCTATTCCAGCAGCACTGAAGGCTATAGAAACCTCAGGAATGAATTTGAATCCACAACAGGATGGTACAACAATTTACATACCAATACCCAAGTAAGTAGTCAGTCCAAATTAAGGAACTATTTTATCCAATTTACCACAGTTCATAGAGAAAAGTTCTTGGAAAAGGAAAAATTGCACATATTTGTTTAGAATTCCACACTTTAAATTATATTGAAAGTATCAAGTATCAAATCTTACTCAACTTTTCAACAGACTCAAAATCTGAATTAGAAACGTAAAATTTACCAGCACTAGAAAAATTGGAAAATTCATGAGTACCTAATCCACAAAGTGAATTGATGATTATTTTCTAATAGAGTGGAAGCCCATGCTAACTTTTTTGGGATTCATATGATATCTTTCAAAAATATGATTTTTATAGTACAGAACAGAAATTATATAGTATAGAAATTCTCAGAAAAGTAAAAACGATAACTCAGATGGGGGAAGGTTTATGCCAAAAGTTTTGGTATGTCTTTCATAAATTAAGATATTGGTTACGAATTATTATTCTTTCCTAACCAATCTCCTTACAGAAAAATAAGTAAGGAAAATGGGATAAGTTACCTGTATATACAAAGGTGATACATTCCAGTATGGCTTTTTGGGAAATTAGTTTTTTCTATCAAAACAGGTTATTTATTTGGCTATACCAAATATATTCATGGGTTCATCAGCCGGTAAATGTGACATCAACCTCCTGAGTTAGGGTTCAAAGTCATTCTTGTGGAGTCAATCTTAGATTCACCGTCATATAAACCCACCAATTTGTACTCGTACTTTATGACCAATAAATGATCATTTTTGATTTTCAAAATAATTCTACAAAAGCAATACAGAAACTTGTTACCTATGTAAAGTTATGAAAGCTGTACATAAGTTTTTAGAGATTTTCTATTTCTCCATAAATTTTTGTCCCTTTATAAAATGTTTCCATACAATCTACGAAGTTGAGAGTATTCTGCCATCTTCAATTTTATAGTACCTATCTGTGAAAATTGATTTTGAACAGAAAATAATTCATATTTGTCTGAGAATATATTTAATCTATCAATCTGTAAAAATTGTCGATCAGTATGTATTTGGATATAAAGTCTTTTATTTTCTTTATGCAATTTTTGAATTTTCCCTTATCACTAGTATTTATATCTTATTCAATATCATCATTTTCAAAAACTCATTTTCTATACCACATAATAAGTACAACTAACTACATCGGGACTTTAGCAGAATATTTCAAAATTATGTAGTTGTATAGCTTTCAAAATTATTAAACATGTCTGGTATAATTCATTTTTTTTCAATTCAGTGCAATCAAATGATCTCATGAGTATTAAACCTCATCAGTATTTTTGAGGAGACAGAATGTATGATATTATATAACCAACACAATTTGTATATATGACTTTTGAATGGGCTTCCTCCTTCCCATGTAATAGCCTACGGTTGCACACACACAACTGAGACTTTTTCCTGGAATATGGAAAACTTCATTCAATCCAAAAGTTCTCAATTTATTTGGGATACTTAGTTGAATGATGTTTGCCTGTTTTCTACAGGCAGCAACTTATGAACTGAAGTCAATGCTAAAAGTACCACAGCATTCCAAATATTTGTCACCAACTCAGTGGAAACAGTTAAATATTATCCAGTAGAACTGGCTGATTAACATGTTTCAGAAAAATGTCAATACTTCTTTGGTCAGTCACTGTTAACAAACTGAACAATTCCACCATAAATTTCGTTGATGATGCAATCAAAAAATTATCCAATATGCCTCTTTCAAACATTTTCAAATTATTTAGTTTGGTTCCAAAACTCTATGGAAGGTGGTTGCTGCAATTTAATTTTAATTTTACAAATGTTTTTTCCAGAGTAACAAAGGAACATCGAGAAAATCTTGCAAAAAATGCGAAGCAGTTATTTACAAAATGTAAGGATGGAATTAGAGATGTCCAGATAAAACATGTTAAACAAGTTAAACGAAAAGAAGGCCTTTCACAAGATCTTGCAAGAAGTGTTGAAGCTCAAATCATTGCAATAGCTGATGGTTTTATAAGTGAAGGAGAAAAAATATATGAAGCTAAAAAAGAGGAACTAATTGGAAAGGATTAACTGTTCCTTGCAAAATTGATGAATCAACTATATTAATGCAGCTAGACCATGATTGCAATGAGCTAAGTTCAAATTGATTGGACTGCCAGTATATAAAAATGCATACCTCTTATCAAAACAGAGTGTATCACTGGCATTTATTTTCTCAATTTGTTCATTGTAATATATTCATTCATTATAGAATGTATGTCCTATGAAGTGTATGTAATATTAATTATATCCTCAACTGCCACAATTATGAGCTCAATAACAAACAAGCAAGCAAAGAATAAAATGAAGTAATTTAAATTCATATAAAGATGATTCTTGTGGAATGGTGTATCCTATACTTTTCCCTTGATAATGATAGAGGTAAAACTCAATGCAGTGCAACTATCTTCTTTCCTACAGTGCAGTACTAGTATCTTAATAATGGGAAGAGTTGTCAACAGAAAATAGTATATAATAAATTGGATGCTCTAATATCAACTTGTATATTCCTAAAATACCAAATTCACGTTATGGTGACTTTCAAACAGAATAAATTAACATGGTCGGTCATCCCTTAATCCTTTGTATTTTTGTCGATTTGAACCAAGATGCATTTGGACCCCCACTTCCTTATGTAAAAATATTTTCAAAAACTCTCGACCTACGGCACTCTTGCTAAATCAATGAAGATTTATATGTATACTAGGACTTCTAAATGAAGTACATACATTTATCTACTTCACCCAAAAAAATTTCAAGACAAAAAATCGTTAATCATTTTACTAGTTAGCTTACTTTAACCTATCTAATGATAACAATCCATCTTTCAGTTGATTGAGGATGTAATTAAAAATAAATATGCCAGCAAGCAAGTTTAATAGATTGAAAACAAGACAAAATGAAATGAATGAAAACAAGTGAAAAATATTATAAATATCCTGCCGTGGCTGCCTCATTTAAGACAAGACAGCCACGGCAAAAGCCCTTTATACTTATTGGAAAAAACAAGAAAAATTGATGTTTGAAAAAATACAATTCTGAAATGTTTATTCTGTGGTATCCATTGCTGTTGTTGGCACTGGGTCTCTGGGCCCTTCGTCCCCCGTATCTTCTCTTAGGGGATCGGCTTGCTGAGCCTCAACACCAGCTCCTCCTGCCCCACCACCTCTTCTTTCCTCTCCCTCAATCAGGGCCAAATATGGAGCCGTTTCATTTTCTTCCAATATTTGGAAAGGCTGTCCCTTACCAACATAACCAATCGCAACATTTTTTGTAGTCAAGTCTACCTCTGGGGGCAAGGTATCTCTTAAGGCACGTAAACCGTGTTTGACAAGTTGCTCCAGGGAACAGGAAGGAAGTTCATCTAGGTGTTTTTCGAGGTAAGTTCTCGCACTTTGGGACCTAGCGCCTATTGACATAGCTTTGCAGTCATAAAAGTTGGCTGACGGACATGTTTGATAGATATGAGAACCTGACTCATCATAGCCAGCAACTAGAAGACCAACTCCAAATGGTCTACGGTCATAGCGCTGAGTACAATGCTGCATTTTATTACCTGCAACAAAATTATTTTATAAAAGCTTTCAGTGGAAATAGAGATATGGAAAAACAGTTTTTATCTACAGGCTGCTCAAAGGTACGTGTCCATCATTAAGATGAAATACCCAAATTTTGACATTGCCCCAAAGATTGACACTCTCAACAAAAATCTAGTAAAATAAAATAGTTCACACAAATGTCCACAATACTTTCAAAACATGTCCATAATAACTTTAATGAATAATGTGATCCGAGAATCCAACCTGGCTCCTGTTTCCCACTCACTGTTCTCATCAGTAGCGATATAAATTTAAAAGTACTAATCGTTAGAATTATAATTTATAAGGAAAAAGTTGGTGTTTGTTGGAGAGTTTTGTATTTTGTCAGATATTCGAAGATATTGTCAAATGTTAGGAGAATACAAAAGAATTCCAATCTTTTGGAATTTATCTAGATCACAAACCTGATATTGAAACATACATTGTATGAAAAATATATGCTTGGATAGGTATGAAATGAAATTGAAATAAAACTGAAATCAACAATAACTCCCATTGAATAAATACCAAAAACATTCTTACCTAACGTGCTTATGAGTCTATTCAGAGGCATATGGGCATCTAAAGAATATTTGTAATTCAAACACTCATTCCTCATATAACGACTAAGGATCCTAGCATCTGCAGTGAGTCCTGAAATAGTTATTCCAATATGCTCGTCGATGTTGATGATCTTTTTCTGATAGGCAGAGAGCTCCGAAGAGGCTCTTTTAAGAGCAATGAGCACTGCATGAGTTTTACTTTTCAAACCTACAGTCGCTGAACCTAGATTAACGGCTTCCATTGCATATTCTACCTGATGAAGACGCCCCTGGGGGCTCCAGACGGTCACATCACTATCATATTGATTTCTAAACATTTTTGTAGTTTGAAATGAGACGCCGACAAGACACAAATTGAAAAATTGTTTGTAATGCTAGGCTAAACTACGTCAAATATCAAAAATCAAAGATGTAATGACAATGACACTCAATAATGACACTCGTTTGACAGTCGGATTGACAGTTTGATGACATTTGTTTTGTCTAACAGTCACAAGCAGTTAAAGCTGCTTTTGAAAAACATCAAAGCATGATGGACTTCATTTATGAATGCTAATTTTGAGAAGTATCAAATTGTTATTGAACATAATTTATTTTTTGTTGTGGGATCAGAGTTTTCGTTCACTATTTCTGGGACTATAATACTGCCACCTTCGACCTGTTTGTTAAAGGTTGCCATCCGTACTGTTGTACTGTTGGTTAAAAAAATCTCTTGATGTGAACTTGTTTCGAAAGAAAGTCGTCAAGAAAAGTCTTATCATAGACCAAGTATGTAGGGACAGTATGTTCGTTAGATCATTATTTGTAAGAGATACATGAACTCTGTTTCCATATGTAAAGGTGCATTTGGTAAAAATAAAAACTCAATAATATTCAATGAGATCGATGTTGCAAAATGTCGATGCATACCTCTCAAGGAAGTATTGAAGTGACATTCTGTAATTAGGATTCCCGGTAACACTGAATTTTTTCATTTAACAAAAATTGCCTCAAAATTCTTGTGGTGATACTATTGTTGACGTGTTATTTAAAATTTCGAAGATAATACTAGATGGAAAGTGGAAATCGAAGAAGTTCTCAGAGTAAAATCATGTGATATTATAGAGCATCTGCCAATAACATTTCTCACGAAGTGAGAAAAGGTCTGATGTCTCTAGCGAATCGAGTGGATAATTGTCTGTTCAATATTGCATAGCAAGTCAGGTTTAATTTAACAATCTATTGTTATGAGCTTCCAATATTTACTTAGGAAAAACTGGAAAATTAATTGGGAATATATACACCATATTTAGGTAAAATTATCTCTCGTGTCAACACATAGATATGTATTGTATTTCCGAATATACTTTTCCATTTCTTTGCTAGTTTCGGATCCGATACATCTCGACACATTTTCGGATATATTATAATTATCACACTGATTCACTAAATAATAACTTTTAAATTTCTTTTATATGTCACATGTCACATGTCACAACAAATATTTGCTTGTTTTCGTGACTACGCGGTTCTTTTAGGCGTTGGAATTTCGAATTACGATTCCTAGGTATGATAGCGGCATCTATGAATGGAAAGATAAATTTGTTTGTCCCTCTCTGTTTGTGACTGTTTGCTCCCAACCCAACCTTTTTTATAACCTTTCATCTTTCCACAAAAGATGCCACTAGTAACATTCTTCAAAGAAAATATCAATAATGGTAATTTGAAATTTCAGGTAAATCATGCATTTTTACGAAAGCGCAAAAAGGCCATATATTTTTATTATTCGTGTCCCAGAAATGACGACTTTTGATCTTGAAATTACGACTTTAAATTCAAAATCACGACTTTAAAATCGAAATAACGAATTTAAACTCGAAATTTCGAATTTAATTTTGAAATTTCCAGATTGAAGTCGGAATTGCAATGGACTTGCGAATCAACACCAGACAGCTCTGATCTCATCAGTGGTACTCGGCTGAACCACAGAATAGTAATCAATGCCGAACCTCTGAACTGTACTGAAACATTGATAATAAAAATCAGAAATCACTGGGTTTGAAAATCACTTCATAATTCTTTGTGAGTATTATCAATTGACCTGGCATGAGTGTGAATGCTCAATATTTTTTATGGTAAAATTCAGCTATCATATGGTTATAGGATTTTTCATCAGCTCATCAAAACAACCAAAATGATACTGGAAGCGAACACTGTGATTATAGAAATATGAATCTATTCGTGCATATTATGAAGAATATCAATTTTCATTTCAGAGTAGTTTTTGGCAAGTTATTCAGAAGTTAAAATATAAGTGTTATTCAAAATTTACAATTGTATTTCAACTCTTGGATAGCTCGCTAAAATTGAGTTGAAGAAGAAAATAGGGAATAATTAATTTGAAAAATAAATACGCTATATTTTTTCGATCATTACAAAACATACGTATAAAAAACATGTTCAATTAATTTCCTGGGTTGAACCCTGAGGAGTAGAAAAATTTCGACCTCAGTGCACTGGTATTTTCATGAAAATTGCATCATAGTCGAAGCCGAAACGTCGAACTACCAAAAGCTACCAAAAACACAAGACGCGGTTCAATCCAGACTTTAAATTATCCCGAACACACACATGTGACTAAATGAGCCAAAAAAGATAGCCTTTTGCATTTATCCTGCTGAGAATTCCGCCTTAGTGCGGCAAACCGATGAAGTATCATTATTGTTGTGATAGAGTGAGTACCTAAGTAGGAAGTCTCAATTGTGTTGACATAGGATATATAAATATCAGAGCAAGAATGAACTTTCATTTCTTAATTCACTACGGAAAAAGATACTATGTTAGTGAAACATGTGATATATATTTCATAAATGAAGTTTCTGGAGCTCAAATCGTAAAGTGTAGTTTATGAAATTACTATGGATCTTCATCAAGTAACAGCTGAATCAATCAGGTTGAAAAAATTGGACTGTATTTTAAAGAAATTGATGCCCATACCAGGCTTACAATAATTAATCATTCATTTCAGTACCAGAACCACCCGTCAAAGACGGTTTTTCTATATGCAAAATCATCGAACCAACTATATGAAAAAACTGCTTTCACAAGATTACAAAGGAACTATTTTGAAAACTTCTCGTCCCTTGATATCACACATTTGACTTCTACCCAGTACAAACAGCAAGCAATTCGGAAGGTCAATTACTTTCAATACTCTTGAGTTGCCCCAGTTGCTAGTTTTAATTTGTCACACATTTGTTTTGTTTTTCTTTGTCCTTGTGTTTTTCCTCTTTTTTATATTCTCTATTTTTTATTGATATTGATTATATGCCATTTTGAATTGTATATGTTTCTGTAGGTTTACTTTGAATCTTCTTTCGGACGATATTCGTCTCGCCAGGAGGTGAAAACCCCACGACAAATATCGCCTCGCTCTGGTGGTCGAGAAGACTACATCGGGTTTATTAGCTTGTATGAGCCTGAGGGTGGGGAACGAATAGTTCCAATAAATTCGGCACTTATCATTTCCCACAACGGATTTATTATACCTTGAGCAATACTGGTGTCTTGATAATACAATAAAAGTGCCGTAAATAATAATAGAACACTCCTAGAACCGCGTTATGTCGATGGATATAAGTTGGTAGATATAGGATGAATATAGGCCACAAATGTTTTTGCCATGTTCAGCAATAGGTTGGAGTAGACCAACACCCTTAAACACCCTATTCTGCCGTAAGTAATGGGTATACTCTAGGGGTTGCTGGTAGCAGGTGCAAGATCTGCCGTGAGGCACCTTAAACTCTCATAGAGTCGCTGTCGGTATGACCAGCATATGCGGTCTCGGCAACAGAAAGCGACTTACTTTATTACCACCTCTAGCTCTTTTACAGTATGGATGAGACACTGGTGTTGCTCTACGCAATTCATTGTGGGGAAAAAAGAAGTGCCAAATTTATTGGAGCTGTCCATTCCTCACCGTCTGGCTGGTGGAGTTTTCAGCTTCGGGTATGACGGAAAGAGGGGAAAAAAGATAAAGTAGCGAGATTTTCTCTTCAAACTTCGCATACCCTCTCCAGATCACTCTGTCGAGATGGTTGTTCCGATTATTTGAGTCCTTGATGGAATAATGACCTCTAATCTGCAATCTCAAGATCACGTCATGTATTGGCCGGACAAATGCAGAAGGTTGTCATTCTTGGCGTATTGCTTCGCTTTGGGACATATAGTTTTTTGTTCCAATGATTACTTACCCAACGGTGTGGGGAGTAGTAATTAGGTGATAATGTTGGGGCTTCGAGGACAGGGCTCGACCAGCTTAAACTTCGCAGACTGTCACCGTGTTGAAACCAGTTTAGGGAAAAGCTGACATCAAAGCCACAGAGATCACTTTACTTCTGCGGTTATATGCATGATGCATGAAGTCATCCGCAACAACATTGAAGACGTTGGTATATCAAAACACCTGACTTTTGCTTTGGTCAGGTTGATTGGGCTGAATTCAAAAACCGAAGCGGGGAAAACGGATGAAACATCGATATTTTCTCTTGAAACTCCTCAGACTTCATCCAGATATTTCTGTCGAAGTAGTTTTTATGATAATTGGAGTCCTTGGTGAAATGATGCTCACCCGACTCCCAATTCTCAAGATCATGCCGGTTTGCCGTACTAAGACAGAAATCCCAGCCAGACAAATGCAGAAGGCTGTCAATATGATTCAAAAACGTTAATTCAAGTTTGAGTCAACATACATTCAGTTTGAGATAGTGTTTTGAGGGGGGCCCTGCTATAAGCTTATGCCTCTTCAGGGTTAGAAGACTGTAATGAGGAATGTTTCTCAATTTGGGTTATTACAGCAAATGCAAGTTTGAACAAAATAAAGTTGAGTTCAATTCATGAGTTTTTCAAATTCACTTCGAAAAGTATTCAAATTGATGTTTCAAATGTTGGGTTTTAATTTTCAAAGGGATTTGTTTCTAATTCACATATTGGCAACAGCGCCTATATCGAGTTGAGGCAAAATTTAAATTATAGTTCATTACCACCTCCCCATTCCCCATAAACAGTTGTTCTGTTATTTATTTATATAGAGGAAGATAGGTTAGGTGCACAAAATGTCATATGTCGCAGAATGTCTCGAAACTCGGAACATAAGTAAATAGAACAGCACGCTTCTGAAATATGTCGTCTTTGTTTGTCTCGTACAGGTAACAGATTCATTGTCCTTTATTAGCTATAACCGATGTTGCCAAATGGTGAAATAGAAACGAATCCGTTTAAATGTTGAAAGCATTATTTCATTCCTCTTTTTTGAGTATTTAAATAATTTTTTAAGGAAAAAGGTTGAAATGAAAGTTAAAATGCGTTGTTTTAGAGCTCTTTTATGAAAACTACTTTATTTTCGTCAGGAGGAACATTCCCCATTCTTGGTTCATATTTCTACTCAGGCCGTAGTTGGTTGATGATGCTATCACGCCCTTCGAAAGTATTGGAAATTCGTGGACAGGGTTCGACCAGCGTAACCTTTGAGGTGAAAAAATGATAATGAGTCACAGTGTATATATGTTTTACACACCATCCCCCTATTGAGTTCCAGCAACTTCAAAACTCAGACCTTGTATAACCTATTAATATACTAAAGAAACGGATGTTACAAGTCTATGTTATTTATAATAATGTAATGAAGAAATTAGTCTGAAAAAATATGAAATAGAATTTCTATTTCACAAATGAATACCCTGATTCTACTTCCATTCTCTGATGTTTAAATAAAGATCCATATAAGGGTCCGAGACAAGAAAGCATTTTACCGATGATACTTAAAACCTGTAGATTTACAGTAGCTAAACCATTGTTCTTATTACTTTCAGCTTCACTTAGTTTGGGAAAATCACCCTTCATTTGGAAATCAAGTTATATAACACCAATTCTCAAGTCTGGTAACAGAGCTGACATAAATAATTTTAGACCGATCAGCATATTAATTATAATACCAAATTACTTGAACACAGCGTTTGTGATAATATAAAGATTCCTTTAAAACAAGTGATTATCGACGAATAGCACGGATTTAGTGAAGGTAAGTCTACCAACACTAATGTACTGTTGTACACCCAGTATATTTTGACTGCTCTGGAAAATAAACAACAAGTGGACGTAATTACCGATTTTTCAAAAGCATTTGACATCTTGAACCATAAAGTTCTTTGCGAAAAATTAAAGGCAATTGGCTTTTTTGGGAGTTTGTTGAACTGGTTCTCAAGTTATCTTTGTAATAGATCACAGTTTGTGAAAATTAAAGGATTTATCTCTCACGAGATATCTGTTATCTCAGGAGTACCTCAAGGGAGTCACTTGGGACCTTTCCTCTTCAATATCATTGTAAATGATATCAAAGAAAAAATTACTCACTGTGAAATACTGCCGTTTGCAGACGATCTGAACATTTTTGGAGCAATAGATTCGTTGCAGGATTGTGCGAAAATTCAAATAGACCTTAAATCTTTTTCTGATTGGTGTAAGATGAATTATATGGATGTCAATGTGGCAAAATGTAAAAGTATTTCCTTTTCAAAGTCATTAAACCTTCATACAGCTGGTTATAGTCTTGCAGGGAAGAAGGTGGAACGTGTACAATCTATACGAGATCTGTTTGTTATGATGGACGACAAACGATGAAAATATTAGCATTCATATGCAGATCAACTAAAGATTTTACCAACATTTTTTCTATTGAAATACTATACTTTGCATTGGTTACATCAGTGATTGAGAAAGTTCAGAATACATTTTTTAGATATGTTGTTCACAAAATGAACATGCCAACTAGAAATCATTCGCTCTTTGAAATTCGCTCTACTATTGGATTGCTCAAACTCAGTACAAGACGGGCACATGCAGACATAATATTCCTACAAAAATTGTTGAACAACGGAATTAATTGCCCAACTCTTCTCTGTCAAGTCAATCTGCATGTTCCCCGAGAGGGGCATGTAACAACCAAACTTTCAGTCCCGACTTTCATAGGTGTAATTATGGAAAAACATTCTCCTCTGTCCAGAATTCTATCGAATGTCAATGGAACCAATATTGATTTTTTTCACATCTCTCAGAGCACTCTTAGATATACTCTACGTGGTATAGATTTATAAGACTATTTTTTAATCACAATTTAATTTTAGTTTTCTCTATGTTGGTTGATATATTGTATAAAAATTTGAGGTTACCCGTTGAGTGAATAAATAAATAAATAAAAATCTACAAAACACATTGTCCTGGTAAGAGAGGAATTCGTCAAAATAAACAATTCTACCACCATTTTAAAGAACATAAATATCTGTTCCCGCGAAGATCGTTCCTAGCAAACATAAAACCCAGAATGGATCCAAGAAAGCGTCCCGAACGTCGTCTATGATCGACTAGCATTGGCGTCGACGATTGGGGGAGGAGCGCCGCGACGCCTGAGGGGATGTCTCCGCCCACCATTCTCCCTCGTGGGGATACAGAAATGGCGGGGTGAAGGAAAATTCCGCCAGAGGGCCAGAAAATGCATGTGTAAGCTCTTCGTAAAAGTATATGGCGGATCGCTCATTCGATTGTTTAATACTTGATTACGTCAAAATAAACATTTAGTTTGTGTTTTCTGACTGATCGATTCTCGAGGAATTGCGGGGTGACAGTTTAGCATAGATAATGGGTAAAGTTTGATGTTTTAGACAGCTTTTCGCATTTTTTGACTGGCAAAGCTTTCAGCTGATACTGTGTTTGTTATGTTTTTGTTGGTTGAAATTATGGACGCATATCTTTCATCTGTTCTACGTCATAAAAAGATTTTGTCCTTACGTTAAAAATACTAGTTCAAACTGAAAGATGTTTGCTTTTTAGAAGAGAATAATTTTTGTGAAACAGAGCTTTTGGTTTTCTACTTCTCCATCTTTATACAAAAAAAAAAATGTGGGAATTTTACAAAGAAAGAAAAAAGTAACTGAAATCAAAGATAGTTAGTTCATGCATAGGAGTAATTCAATGTTTATATGGAAATAATTGTTTCGAGAGGCCTTTTTTTGTAGTTTGTCTCTGGAAGTTACTTTTTGCATGATCTACATAGCTTTGTGTAAAGATAATTTTTTGAAATCAATTGCGTTTTTTCTTTTTTTGGGAGATTTCCATATTTTTTTGTATAAAGATGTAGAAGTAGAAAGCCAAAACTTTTCTCTCCCAAACATACTAGTCTTGTTAAAACGATACTGGTTTTATTCTAGGAACTCTTTCGCGCATTTACCTGCAATAATAATTGAGATGATATTACAATGATGTTCACACATCTGATGGTTTTAATTCTTTTCCTTTCTATTTGTATAAAACATGTTCAGATGGCGGACTGTTATATTTGTGTTTTTGATGAATGACCTGCTACAAATGTGAAATTTTACATCACATATGAATGAATGAATTGACCTCACATAAACAAATGAACTGACATGTCAGATATATAACAGACTGAATTCGAACATAATAGGTATAGAATAATTATTTGAAATTCACAAGAACTGAGTAATTAACATTATATTGAAATCAACCAACTCAGTAAAACGTGAATTATTTGTCTAACGAAAAAATTATTCGTGTGGCGTTTTTCATAATATGAACTTTCAAGTATCGATTAAATTTCTTCGTTTCCATAATTCTAACCTTTTCATTGACTCAATATGTTATTGTAGTCTTTCTCAATTCAGTTCCTATGTAAATTCGTCCAATAACACTTTACATTTTAATTCTAAACAATAATTTTCCTCTCTTACGCCACCCGCTTCTGAGGATGAGAGACATAACACAATATAATTGGATATAAAATTATTACATTCACCTGCTTCAATCAGCCCTGTATATAAAAAAAAGCCTTTCTATAACTTCAACGTAGGGAACTTCGGGCATTTGAATGGGATCGCGAATTTTTTCCTATATATACTGAGGACAGTGTTTCTAAAATGTTCTATATCATAGATATAATCATAACAATATATGTATCGAAATATGCTAAACAAAAATCTGTGTTCCCCATTGGTATAGTGCACATACTATAAAGACTGTCAGGGAAAAAAAGAAGATGTTATGAAAAATGGAAAATGTAAAGTAATAATATTGACTACTTAACATTCAAACTTTTGAGAGGCAGGTCAAAATTTATGATTGACTTCGACTACAACTTCTATATAACCAAATAGAAACCAGAATAACTTCCGATCCCAAACAAATCTAGCAGTTTATAAAGTCGAAAAAGGGCGGTTACACCACATTCAATGCTATAAAGAATTCTACCAAAATACTTTTAACAGACGGGCAGAAGATATGTGAGTTTTTCGCTTCTTCATTTAACCCGGCAATAGGTATGAATCAACCAAATACTAATAGATTAACCGATAGCTTTACATTCAGTCCTTATTACATCCCTGAAAATACCATTCTGAGAAAGATACTGGCTCTTCCTCAGAAATCACCTGGCGTGGACTATGTACCCACTTGCGCTCAAGAAATGTCTCATATCCTATTTATTTTATTCAATAAGTCTATCAAAGAAGGCTCTTTCCCAAAAATATGGAAAATTGCACTTATAGTTCCCATCTCCAAAAGTGGTCATGAGTTACTACGAGAAACTCTGCTTGATTTACAAACTTTTCGAATCAATCATTTGTGACTATATATACTTCGATGTTGGATCCTCAATCAATAATGAACAGCATGGATTTGGAAAACATCGCTCAATTGAAACCAATTTATTTATTTACAATGAATATCTCTTAAAAAGCATGGATAAAAAGCAAGGCATTCGACAAAATAGATCATGCAACTTTACTCGACAAGCTGTCGGAAATCGGTATACACTGTGATCTGCTAAGATGGTTTCAGTTGTATATTACAAATAGGTCTCAGCCAGTCACTCTGGGAAATTTAGTTCTAGATTAATTAATATCACTTCCGGAGTTCCTCAAGGGTCCAGTCTGGGGCCTCTCCTTATCAACATTTATATTAACGATATATCTAGTTGTTTCTCCTGCTGCGATTTTTTAATGTATGCCGACGACTTGAGAGTATTCCATACTGTGACATGTTCCAACGATTCACTCCTCATTCAGAACGACATCAATAATCTTGTGATATTCTGCGAGAAAAACTCTTCATTTCTT
>NW_019291503.1:103438-133612 GCF_000500325.1 Leptinotarsa decemlineata | reverse complement strand
TCTGATGAACATTATCTCCTTGCTTCCTGATATCAACCTTATGCCTTCCTCGTGATAGGAGGATATTTAAGTAAATATTGAGTTTAACATTTAATATAAGGTCTTCCAACAGGGACTTTCGAACTTTGACTATCGATAACGGCCATCTTGTTGAAGCCACATCTGTCAAATTAGTTCTTTTATTCAGTCTGTTTTGCCAAATCACCACGGATGGATATAACATTCGACAAGACGTGTGAATGATAAAATTGTTTGTTTGAAGACGGTTGACAATGTTTCAAGGTGTATTTCCTTAGTTCGGACTTCCATTGTCTAATATAATATAAATTGATTGAAATCCCTGAAAGAATCTATAAAGAAATAAAAGATTACCTGAAAAATAACAATTGTATTGAGCAAAAAAACTAAAATCACAATGAAATAAAATATAAGCAACAATCAGAAATTGAACTACCAACACGAGCTGGAAATGGAAAATCATTAACAAGAAATGAAAATTAAAAATTGAACCATTCCAAGCCAAGTTACTTCACGACGTTTCAATTGGTAGTATCCACAATCGTCTTTGGGTGATGACTGGATTTATTCCTCCGAGATCTGAGTAAACCCTTTACCGCATCATGTGCCAAATATGGTACAAAGAGAAAATTATTGGATTTATAATACTTGAGAACGAATTTTGTCGTCATTTCATACATGACCATATCTGGCACTAACCAATCTATCTCATACACATCACGGCCGGACTATTTTATCAACGAGTGCATTGGAAGGATTCTTCAAGTTCATTCTTGTTAGAAATTTCATTTGTCACGCATAAGGTGATCTTTGCTGTCCATTTACTCTTGTTTGGAAGTATTTTTCTACTGAGAAAAAATTATAGAGTATTCAACAGTGATATTAAAAACATCTCTAGTTAAGTTCAGTAGTGAAAAGTTTCTCAGAACTAATGAACAATTCTGGAAACAAGTATGTACCTTATATGGCACATTATGCAATGATGGATCATCCTGACAATATGATCATGTTTTCAGGTATGGATCCCAAAGTATTTTATGGCAAGATGACTGCCGTAAAAATTCCTTGTATCGATAGTGAAGATTCCGATTTATCTGATGAGGATGATGAACCCCTTTTAGGTGTTGAATTACCTGTGGATAGTAATTTTGGAGAAACTCCCTTAGACGATGATGTTGCCAGTATCATGAATCGAGAATTTGATGACTTTGATTCTTCAGATGATAATATACCCTTATCAACAATACAAAAACGACTTGAAAAAAAGAAAAAGAGAAAAGAAGTATCCAATTGGGTAGAAGGAAATCTCGAAAAATCTGAAGAAGAGATAAAATATACTGGTTCCCAGGATTTGCCTTTTTCTATATCAGAGTTAGAAACTCCTATCCAATTCTTCANGTCATAAAACAATTTAATAAGGATCGAAATTGTTATTCACGCTTTCATACTGAATGATTTTTTATGAATAAACTATACCTCTTAGTCTCAGATTAATAATGTATTGCCAAGTCAATATCACCTGATGTTCCATATATGGCACAAACCAGATTTTTTCAAAAATCATGAAAATCAACAGGGATTGATTTTTTTATATTTTTCCATCAAATAGGGTTGAATTTCTCATCACATACAATTTTTTCGCTATGAAATGAAAATTCATGCGATAAAGGGTTAATAGGTCATTCGAGTGCTTTCACCTATCCCTTCTTTCCTCTTTCCGCTATAAAGGTTTTAGCGAGAGCTGACCATTTTGCTCAATATAATTGTTATTTGTCAGCTTATCTTTAAATTTTTTATAGATTTTTTCAGAGATTTCTAATTAATTTATATCATATTAGACAATGGAAGTCCGAACTGAGGAAAAAAAATTATTTTTACAGATTTGTCAACACTGGAAAGCGGCATTACTTTTTCGGAGCGTTTAAACTTTATTTCATTAAATGATAAATCGGTGATCTTCTTCATAGACTCTAATCCAATTTCGTAAGCTCTGTGGCAGTTAATTTGCTCATTTCCAACAATTCCAGAAGCCATCGATATTAACTGCGTAGTATTTGGAAAAGGATCATGGAGTTTAAACCAATCAAATGAGGTGAACTTACTATAATGACTTGACTATTCGCTCTACAATAAACTCTAACAAAGAGAACAAAAAGTATTCAAATGAGGGCAAAATTATTATGGAATGTATAAAAATCCCCTTCTGAAATTTTAAATAAGGAAAGAACGGAAGAGCAGGCAAGCTCGACGTTTTCGAGTTCGCAAAGTAATTACTCGTGCAAACAATAATCGTCTTAACTACGTCAATCCCCAAAAACGAATCCAAAAGTTTTCCCAACTTACTCTCGCACGATTTCAACTCGAGTATTATTACAAGTATTGATCTATTTTATATTAAATTCTGTTTCAATAAACTGTCTTTTCCCTCCTCTCGTCGTTATCCTCGTTTTCTTTTTGTTTGTTTACTATGAAACACTCGTTGATTAAACATTTATTGTACAATTATATGAAGAAAGCAGTTCAGATTGGGTCATAGCACAGGCATTTCATGCCAAGATACCCTAGTCTCTTACTGGTATTCTTCGCTATTAATAATTTATAATAGTTGATAAATGTACACTACACTTATTGGAATAAACAATATGATAAACAAAAAAAAGTTAAAAATAATTTAAAAGACAAGCTTAGAACAATAACGAACGAAAAATACTAGCATTATTGTGAAAAAAGCGAGGGGCGCTTGATATACAAAAAATATGGCACAAAGCGCTCAAGCTTTTTTTACAATAATACTAGTATTTGTTGTTCGTTATTGTTTTAAGTTCATTAAAAAAAATATTTGTAACTTTCTAGTTCATGTTCTTTAAAATCGTGTTTTTTAGTTTTTAAACTATATTTATTCTTCATTTTTTAGTTTTGTATGCTATAAAAGCGTGTTTATTACTCTTTGTGAACTATACTTATTTTATCTAAACTTTGGGATCAATCAGCCGTATATTGTTTAGAAAAAAGACTATTAATATTTTCCGATTCCGGAAAGGGAGCCTGGAAATCAGCTACCAAGCCCAAGGCAGCAGGCGCCCAAAGGCGGGTTACAAATAAGGCAGCAGGCGCGCGTGTTAATGAAAAAAAATACATTTTTCAAATGAAGAAATACATGTAAAAAGAGTTCGAATAATATCAAGGAGGTTACGTACAGCGCCATCTTCCCGCGAACAGATCGAGCAATACATACATACAGGTGAAGATAATAAAAGCGTGATAATGAAAAAATACCTTTTCAATTGAAAAGACCAGAAGAATATGACTATACGTGAAAGACCAGAAGAGTTTTGCTGAAACCTTGCCGAGCCGATAATGTATAGTCTAAGTTTATAACCATTTAGAAATTTATTTGATCGTCACTCATGAAATTAAATTTCATTTTTCAAAAGTGGAAAAGTAAAATAACACTTATGAGCAATGTTCGATTACACAAATCACCTCATGAATGTTAGCAGACATTGATAAGTGGTATAATTATTAAAGTCCAATTATACAAAATAAAATCTTTCAGGAATTTGACTGGTTAAATATACATTTGCTGCTGTAAGCAGACAGAAAAATTTACAATATTTTCTTATACCAGTAATATATACTTACAATGAACGAATACGTATAGAATTATTGTTGTAAAAGCCCTAACTTATTAAAATAACTCTTTATTATGAGGTTTTCACTGAACAGGTAACAAAACGTATTTCGCTATACAATAGCTTTTCCAGACGTGTTCACACAACATAATATAACATAATTTCAATTGGTTTTATGAACAAACTTACCAGTCCTGCATGACAGTTCCCAGTCATTCTATTTCTGTCACACTTGGGGCATCAAGATTATAATCAATAAGTTGACATCATTAAAGAGGCTATATATTTTTCAAACGTGTCTTTGTATTCCAGAGAATAATACTTTTCATTACAAATAAAGTGGTACATAACTGTTCTCATCACAGTGAAGAATTTCACTTACCAGCCTCCAGAATTGATATATCATATGAGGATCCATGTAGATTTGGTGCTGATATTCAAGAAGTTAACAATACCATTCATACATTCTTTAAATGTAGAAATGATAATGAATGACAATTGTTGTACTGGAGCAAGCATGATCTACGTTGTCTATCAGGCCTAGTTATATATCACTGTGGTCTAAATTATCATATACAAAGACTATCATATACAAAGACTATCGCAAGACAGTATGTCATCTCTGTTTGGAAAATGAAGAAACAACAAAGCACATATCTACTTTGCACCTGCGGACCGAATCAGGTTTGCAGAATTTGGCAGAGTTTCACTCTTGTCATCTGACCTGAGAGGTCACTCACCGTATATAAGCTTATCGGCTCTGTCAAGATGCTGAATTTATTTGTCAAGTGTCAATAGATAAGAGCCTCAATAAACCTTTGGGGGTTGCAGTGGGGGGCCGAATAGATATACTCACTTTGGACTTAACCTTACGTGAGCTGAAGATGACACTGTTTTTTTCAAGATGGTGAAGGTCTGAAACCTTACAAAAGCCATCCAGATATATGATCAATATCCCGTGGTAATATCACAGAAGCTAATATAAACGACAAAGAAAATTCTTCAAAACCATAAATGAATATCGGAGAAAGGAATTTCGATTCACTCCGAACTGAATAGTTGTTCAAATATTTCCGGTTCGACAATCAAAATTCACTATACTTCATACATTAAACAAACAATAGCAATCACAGACGAATACAATAATTTATACAACAAAGCATACCGTTCTCGCGTTCCTGGATGCGCTTGCATCTAATTGCAAAATAGTTCCTGTTCAGCAAAATAACGCCGACTCTAATTACATCACAGCGAAATGTTCCTGCCGGTGTTAGCGATAAATGGATTATTGGATTTGGATTTTATTTTACAATGTCAACGTCATTGCTGGGCATTTGTGATTTCAATTGAATCAAACCGCGGGGTGATTCACATTCTAAATTTCATCTTTTACAATGCGATTAATTATCAATGACTGAGTATATTAGAAAATGGTTAATGGTTACAAAGAAGCTAGCACTTAATTTCAGAGATACATAGGAAAAATTTAACATTCTTTCATTCTCAACTTTCACCTTTCCAAAAATTGTTTGAACTATGTTATTGCACCATTCGAAACGAATTTTTCCTTCTTCTGACTCTTTTAATAGTGTGGGCGATAGAGACGAAAAACAAGGCATTCGTAATCAAAATCAGGCAGCACTGTTTCGTCCTGCCTTGAGTCACATTAGTAGCGGTAGACTGAGCCACATTCCCTCTTAGGATGACGTTATTTTTAATATCGAATGAAAATTCTGACTTTGCTTATCCAAGACAAACAGAGGTAATCTATTGCAAAGTTGAACTTTGACATCGACCACCAAATGACACAAAGCTTTCTGTCTTCCTCTGCCGCTTTCACCGCAAGTAGTCAATATGGTGAAACCAAAGACCAAAAATAGACGCCGAAAACAATTGCCGGTTCACTCCGTACCGACGAGGAGTCGGTACGGGCGACAAATATTCCAAATGGAAAATGTTGCACAGGTTCCTAATGGCTTTACTTCAGATTTCAGCGCAGCATTAGCTGAGTTAGTTGTTGTTTTCTCGTTGGCTATCTGTCACACGTACCTACAAAGTGGTGAGTTCATAAATAGTAACCGAACGTCAGCAGTTTCTTTGTATGGCATGGGCGGCGTGGTATAATTTTTTATCTGATCATTATTTACATGTGGGATGTCTTGTATGGTATCATACATTAGCTGTTCGTATTGACTCCGTATAGATCTATAAGGCTAACGCTAGTTGCACACACACCGATTTTGGACGGCCAGTATAAAATCGGCCGATATTTTATTGGTAGCGGGTGCTTGCATACTCACCGGATTTTTATCGGTCAAACAATCAGTTGCTGTGTGGTCGTAATTAGCACGCACTACCAAAACGAAGTTAATGCGTAGTAACTACAATTTCACCGAGCATTCGAGACTGGAATGGTCGGTGAAAAACCGGTGAGTATGCAAGAGTGTATTTAGTCATGTACGCCACTACTTCCCGATACTGCCGGCGATACAGTGGCAGTGGACGGCTGCTCACCGGTATTGTACCGGCGACGATAACCGGTCGGCGTGTGTGCAAGGTCCCGTTCCCACATGTGGTTCACTATTGGAATTTGGACGACCGGTATAATATCGGCCGTCCATACAATCGGTGTGTGTGCAATTACGCTAGTTGCACACACACCACTTTCACCAGTCATAGTCAACATAATATATGGAGTAGTTCGAAACTCTGGCCATTGAAGAAACCCACAAGACGATACCTTGACGATACCTTCAAAATATGGGAATACGCCTACCTGAAACACATCAACAGCGTGAGACCTTCCATCACTTTCACAATGGAGAAGAAAGTTCACAACGAATTGCTATTCTTAGACGTATTGGTGAAGAGGGCCGATACTAGGTGGGAAACATCTGTATAAGGAAAACCCACTCACATGGGACAGTATCTGAACCACGGATCCAACCAGCATCAATCGACTAAAAGAGGAATCGTCAAGATTCTATTAGACCGTACTTTCGTGCTCTGTAATATGAAGGAAGGTCTCGAAAAGGGACCAGACATCATCAAAAATGATCTTCAACGGAATGGCTATTCCAAAGCGATGGTGGAACAGACTCTGGTTGAAAGGCAGCAGGAGCCTTGCAAGGAAGAAAAGCCATCACAACCAGTACTTGCACTTTCCTACATCAGAGGATTATCGGAAAGGATGAGAAAAATTGAATTCAAGTACAACATCAGAACCTGCATCAGATTCGGAAACACTATCCGTAGCAGCCTCACGGAAACCAGGCCACCAGACGCGGACTACAATTCCAAGAATTGCATTTACCGGATACCGTGTGAGTGCGGAAAATCCTATATAGGTGAAACTAAGAGGCCATTGAATGTTCGCATTGCCGAGCACAAGAAACACAAACAGCCAATCACGAATAGCAGAGCATGTTTGGACCCATCAACATGACATCGAATGGTCCCAAGCTGAGATCATTCACAGGAAGGAACATAGGTTTAGGACAAAATTTAAAGAAGCCGCAAAAATGTCCAATAATGTATTCAGCCAAGCTAAAGTTGAGACACGCAACATATGGCAACCCATAATCAAGCGAAAAATGGCCAACTCCCGCCAAACAGTTATCTCCCACTAAACCGGTGAAGCGGAAAAGGGAAAGCGGAAGTGAGTGAAAGTACTCGAATATTCCAAAAATAGTCATCTCTCGAAGGCATTAGTCCAGTCATCACACGAACACAATTGTGGATACTAACAATCGAAACGTCTCGAAGTAACTTGGCTTGGAATCTCTTAATTTATATTTTTATATTTTGTTCAATTCTTCTATTTTACTTGTATTTTAATTTACTATTATTTCATTTCAGGTCCGAACCAATGAAATTCATCATGAAATATTGTCGATCACCTTCAAACATAATGGTACTGCTTATTCTTGAAGCATCGCTCTGCTCAACATTATTATTCGAAATGTTAAATAATTTCATACCGTTGATACTGAATTCACAAGAAAGACAAAATATAAAATGATACCAACAGAGTGATTCATTTCCAGAAATATCGAAGGTATTATAGCAAGTGAAAAAGTACCTGTAAATTGGACCGTTTGGAAGTAAATGCATGTAAAAACCGTTTTCATGATTCATTCGAATACCTTGGAAATGTCAAATGCAGTAGGCTGAGATTATCCGCATTTATCGATGGTACTATTATCAAACTAAAAATTCATGATCATGTCGATTTAGAGCTTTTCTACGACAAAATCAGAATTTATGAAACATCGAACACGTCGATTTCCATTGAATACATAAAGTGTAATTTATTTGATTATGAACTTTACTATGCACCAACACTTTTCATTTACCAAATGAATATACGCTAGGAAATTTCATAACTCCAGCACCGAGTTCATTATTCTTGTAAATTGCAACAGTAACTACGAAACTAGAGATGATTTTAATCATTGGTGTGAAGCGAAATACCTCATTAATAATTCAAATTAGACGGTGCTAATGAAATTTACGGCTGACGAAATTAAATAGCAAAATATATGAAGGAAATAAGTATATACTTCCAACTATATATTCTGTAAATGTCACATTTCACTAATAGTTATTGTATTTGAATTGAGTACTTTTGACAGAAAATTCTGAGAAACAGTAAAGAAGAAATTCACTCGAATAGCAAAAGTGCAGAAAACGACAATAAATAGTGACTTTTTGGTAATAACAGGGGAAAGAGAGGAAATGATTCATTGTAGTACCGGATTTCCTATCGAGAGGATATGCCGAAAGTATATATATAAAAGTCTATGAAGTATATAAAACTCTCATAAGCTTGGAATACTATTCCGAACTCAGCAACTTTTGATGCTTTATAAAGCTCAGATCAGACCTGCGTTGGAGTATTGTTAACATGTATGGAGCTCTGCCCCTAAGCATACTCTGAAGCTGCTGGATTCCATTCAGAAACGAGTCATCCGCCTGATTGGAGACAAGAACGTCACTTGTCTCTCTTTGATAAATTCGTTCACGGAAGGTGTTCAAGTGATTTGGCATATTTTATTCCACCAAGGGTCGCGTATTCCATCGCGTATTAGTAATACGCGATGGACTGTGGCTGGTCATCATTTCGAGGTTCAACTCGGTACACCTCGAAATTCACTGTTTGAGAAATCTTTCATTTGGAGAAGCGCACAAGCTCCGCTCTTAGAGCGCCTTAAGGATTCTCCTGTAGTGCTTATGTTTTGTTCCTGAAAAAAAAACGAGTTAGGACTACTGATATATGAACATCACTGTTTCACGTTCGCGGCGCTAACATTTCATATTTTCAAGAAATAAACAGTCTTGCTTATTGGTTTTTGAGGTTATTGAAACAAACTTTAGCCAAATTAATGGTTTAATATTTTTGCTGTAAATCTAAAAACACCAGATTTTTCCCGAAATAATTAAAGACAGGCATAGGACATTGTCCGTGAAATCTGTTTAGAATGATCTGAAGAATCCAAACATTGAATAATATACGAAGTTTTTCAAACTAAAAAAGTTTTTAGTGGCCACTTTCACATAACAGTATAAGCGATTGCGCACGGTTTGTGTAAACCTCGAAGTAGGAATGGTCATTTGAGGCTAAGCCTATGGCGAGAAGCGCTTACTACGCAATCTCTGCTGCAGTCAGCCCGTAATGCAATTGAACCCAGGTTTGTGTTTAATAAACCCTACAAAATACAAATAAAACAGAACACATAGTCAGCTCGAAAACCAAATAAGGTTCAGGATGTGGAGTTTACTACAGCTCATCAAACCTAAGGATTAAGTCAGGAAGGTAAAAAAATACCAGCGTGGTCCAATCAGAACTGGACGGTATGTTAATCGCCACGAAAGAAATAACCAGAAAAGGAGTTTCTGGCAAAAACATAACAATCTACACTAATAGTAGACGAGCCCTAGTAGCCTTGAACAACGTGTTACCTCAGAGTTCCACCAAGATTTAGCCAAAGCCTCGGTAGATAATAACATTATCCTGAGGTGGGTTGAAGGGCACAATAGGAGTAAAGTTATTCCCATTGCCGACTCTTCAGGAAGGAAGCGGCTGGACTAAGAATTTTAGGACCCAGTGACACCTACGGCCTGATGACTTCGACAAAAGAAGATAAAAGAAATATCTGGCGATGACCAGGAAAACCTGCGCTTAACAGTAGGATTTCTGACTGGCCACTGTCAACTCCTCAATCACCTCCATATTATAGGGCTAGTGAACACACCTCTATGCAGGATGTGTGAACAGGAAGATGAATCTGTCAGGCATGTCTTATGCGAGTTGTCTGGAGTCAATAAGAGAGTGTGTGTTCGGCGAGTCTTGGCCGGCACCTGTCGATAGGAAGGAGATTTATCAGTGACCTGTTCACCTTCCTGGAAAGGATAGGATGGACGATGACCGAGGAGTACTCGGGAGGATGTAAAATGGGTCACATGTGGTCTAAGTGCTGTAGGCCTACACTCATCCTCCCTACTCTACAGATACAGATGCGATTGATTTGCTAGTGATTGTTTCAAATGTCAATTTGAATAATTTGCTAACGGATGACAATGAAGTTTGTTTCCACCTGATGTACTGATGCAGTTAAATGTTTTTGGTACTTTGTGAATATATTCAGTCCCAAGTGATATTCAAATAATCTGTGATATCCTTTGATGGAACACCTTTCTCCTAACCAGATCTGAAGCATTGTTTCTTGACGCGCGTTTCATCAGCAGATAGAACAATTTTCTAATTAGTTAGCAAAACTCTTGTCGAAAGGCAGTTCTGGTGGGAAAAACTGTTTTCATCCAATTCATTTCACAAGTCATATCGATATCATCTTATTTTTTATCATTTTGGTGTTATTTGTCGGTTGTATTGTGGATGGATCACATTAAAAAAATTCCCATGGAGTCATGTTGGGAAAATATTCTTCTTTGCATTCCACGAAAACAATTTTCAACCAAGGGATCTACACAAGTATTTTTTTTGAAATATTCTCGATCGACCGTAGATTTTCTCAAAATATGCATTCACTGACTTCGACACATTTTTCGAAACGATAAGTAATTATTCTGAACACGGATCCATTATTGCTTTGGCCTTGGCAACATACAGTTAACGGTACGTTGAATTCTACAAGTTCAATATGGAGGATACAATGAAAATGTTACTGCGAATTTATAATTCTCGATGAAGTTATTGAGCTCTTGATACTCAATGTACTGTGAATGTAAATTTTCAGAGGAGATTTACCGTTCGACAACAAACTACAAATGCACCATTAATTTACTCTAACACAACACTGTAATGTTCAATTGTGAATTATCTCATTTCGGCACAATACCAGCATCACCACTTCTAATTAATTGAAGGGTGGAAATCTAATCAACTGAAGGGTGAAAACTATAATTCTGTTAGAATTGTACCAATGATTTTCAGGCTCACGGAACAAACTGACTAAATGTACGTTCTTCTATGTGGGAGGTCAGTTTGAGATGAAATATTGCGGCCAACGGTAGAAAATGAGGATAAATCGAATATGGAATATTTATTTACTTGTAATTAACATTCATACCACCACTATTAACGACCTGCCATCCCTAATGATTACTGATTTGAAATGTGAAATTATTTATACTTTTGTCGATGAACGTGTAAACACGCAGCTGCGGCAGTAGTAGTATTTCAGTTAATTTCGAACAAACTCATTTATTTGGGTCAGAATAACATACATACTTTGTCAAGACAGCAAAAGCACAATATTGTGGAACGAGTTTGAGAATTGTAATAAGTAAGAAAAATGTTTATGTTGAACAGGCTATCGGAAATAAATTTTGAAATGGTAAACAAATAATGAGACAAAAAGTAAAATTGGAAATAAATTTTAGGGGTTGCGTTATCCACTCCTTACAACCATGGGGTAAACCAAATACATTTCTGGCCAAGTGTCGTTTTGGTAGTACAAAACGTCAGGTTGTTTCTAATGGGTTTTTTCCAATTTGTATTCGAAAGGAACTAATCTCTCCCAAAAATATCTAGAATATACGCTGATTCTTTTAGCTTACGTCTCTTAGAATGAGGCTCATTGGTAATCTTTCTTGTCCTATTCCATTCCACCCGATGTTCACCGTTGAATATATATATTATAATATTCAAAATAATGATTGCCTGAAATGCCCTCTTATTTAAGTTTTCATTCGAATATACACTTTCACAAGTGGAAAGTGTTGATATGTACATTGACTACACAGATAATTCCGTATATTTGTCGCTTGTAGGAAATGTTAACGGTCGTAGATGAATTTCTCAATGTTTCGCAGACAGTGGTTGGCTTGTACGAAGACTGGTTTTTATCTTTTTTTGTTAATATTTCTGTTCATGTTGCTGAATCAAAATTAATTGTGATTGTTTTGATGAAATCAGAGCCCTAAGACAAAGTTTTAGTTTTAGTGATTTGAAACCAAACATAGCTATTTCTACCTGACACAGGTAGCATCAGTCATGCTAGACTGAACAACTGAAGGCTTCTTGGACTGTCCTTGAATAATAATTCCGAGTATAATTGAGATAAAAACAAGAATAAAATCGACAAGATCATCAATTAAGGTGGAAAGACAAACTGCTGTACATTCATAAAGTATTTCACATCATCTAGATAGAATAACTCATCATAAGAATGTGAAGATCACACGTTTTACTACTTGACTGGGATTTTCGAATCCCACTTGGTGAATTAAACATTTTGTGGTGGGATGAACTAACTGATATCATCAGTTGAATTTTTCAATTGGAGCAGTTGACCGTCTGAAGGTCTCACTGATAACCCATTTGAAAGAGAGATGGTAATATCGTGAAGATGCCTTATGAAGGTGTTTGACCTTAACTTCTAAAAATCTTTAATCGCCACGAAAGAAATAACCAGAAAAGGAGTTTCTGGCAAAAACATAACAATCTACACTAATAGTAGACAAGCCCTATTAGCCTTGAACAACGTGTTACCTCAGAATTCCACCAAGATTTAGCCAAAGCCTCGGTAGAAATAACATTATCCTGAGGTGGGTTGAAGGGCACAATAGGACTCTTCAGCCAAGGAAGCGGCTGGACTAGGAATTTTACTACGGCCTTTACACACCTCTATGCAGGATGTGTGAACAGGAAGATGAATCTGTCAGGCATGTCTTATGCGAGTTGTCCGGGGTCAATAAGAGAGTGTGTGTTCGGCGAGTCTTGGCCGGCACCTGTCGATAGGAAGGAGATGTCTCAGTGACCTGTTCACCTTCCTGGAAAGGATAGGATGGACGATGACCGAGGAGTACTTGGGAGGATGTAAAATGGGTCACATGTGGTCTAAGTGCTGTGGGCCTACACTCATCCTCCCTACTCTACAGATACAGATGCGATTCATTTACTAGTGATTATTTCAAATGTCAATTTGAATAATTTGCTAACGGATGACAATGAAGTTTGTTTCCACCTGATGTACTGATGTAGTTAAATGTTTTTGGTACTTTGTGAATATATTCAGTCCCAAGTGATATTCAAATAATCTGTGATATCCTTTGATGGAACACCTTTCTCCTAACCAGATCTGAAGCATTGTTTCTTGANGCAAAAGCACAATATTGTGGAACGAGTTTGAGAATTGGAATAAGTAAGAAAAATGTTTATGTTGAACAGGCTATCGGAAATAAATTTTGAAATGGTAAACAAATAATGAGACAAAAAGTAAAATTGGAAATAAATTTTAGGGGTTGCGTTATCCACTCCTTACAACCATGGGGTAAACCAAATACATTTCTGGCCAAGTGTCGTTTTGGTAGTACAAAACGTCAGGTTGTTTCTAATGGGTTTTTTCCAATTTGTATTCGAAAGGAACTAATCTCTCCCAAAAATATCTACTGAACATCCTACTGAAATTTAAAAATTACATGTTTCGAAACTTTGGTTTTCTTAGTTCTCTCTCTATGAAATTGTTCGTTGTTTTTGAGACACGACAATAGTGGCTTGAATAAGTATCAAAAATTCTCCAGCAAACAACTAGAGATACAAGAGATTATTATTGTAACACAAATGTTGAAACTATGAATAGTCAAATTGCTGGGTTTGATTAAGAAACAATACACTATGTCCATGTGTTCCATATCCATACAACAAATAACAATCGATATCAAATTAACATCAATATTCAGACTGAATGTTATTTACATTTCAATCATCAAAACTTGTTAATGAATAGTAGTTGTACCAAAAATTATTGAGATTATTGCGTAAATGAACTGCTATTGTGAAAGCTCAGAACTGTAAACGGAAGAAAGAGTTGAAAAAGTGGCAGTCAATTTCCAGAGCCAACTAGTAAACCTCTGGGGATTAGAAAGAAAATCTAGGTCATCTGCTATATTCTCAAACTCATCCGGGATATTTTAACAAAAACACAAATAACACACCAACCGAAGCCTTCAAACGTGACATTCATACATCGCTAGCCCGTAACGAACTTTTTGTTTGTACGAGGATGAAAGGGATGTGGAAGATGAATCGACTTCCGCTTTCTCTAGAGTATACCTCAAATAACGTCGCGTCGCGTCGGTTGGATGAAGGTACAAATTTAATAATGACAATTTCATTTGTCTCACGTTTTCGTTTCCGAAGATGCGACAGTGTTCACAAGGTTATTCAGTAATAAACATACATATTCCTGACACATATAATATCGACAAGAATGAAACCAAAAACTTTGTGGATTATATTTTTATTCCTTATGAGAACGTAGCTCAGTCATATGGATCGTTAAAATTAAAGCATCCTTTACATTTGCGAATAGATAATTTTATAGCATGACCATCAACATACTCAGAAAAATAAATCACTCTTTGCGAATACTGTACTTCAATTAAACAAATTGGAAAATTTAGATATTCAATTTATTTTTTCGATTAGAAAAATGTCATACTTGTTTGGAAATTTTTTTTTATTAATCTGAAAATATATTTTGGTGATCGGTGAATTTTCAAAACTTTCGTGAATGTTTTGCGATATCAATCCAGTATAACCGACAGACACTAAGTGGGAAACATCTGTATACCGAAAAACAACTCACACGAATCCGACCACCATCAGTCTACCAAAAGAGGAATCATCAATACATTAGTGAATCGTGCTTTCGGGCTTTGTAAAACGAAGGAAGGTCTCGGGAAGAAACTAGCGGAATGATTACTCCAAAGTGAAAGTGGAACAGACTTTGGCTAGAATGATGGTTTTATGGGAAAATACNAAATTATTTTTTGTATTAATCTGAAAATTTTATTTGATAATCGTTGAATTTTTATAACTCTCGTTAATTTGAGAAAAATAATCGAATGAATATAACCGATCAAAAAATCGCTACAGAAAATGCAGATACGTAATTAAAATATCAATGTTGATGGTCTCCTAAGACTGACGCCATCCTATATAGTGAATTATATTCTAGGTGACGAAAGTAAGCAGTGTTAACAGATATCTAAAAATTTTATGAATAGAAAATACAGCGAAAATTTGAGTTTTGAAATTTTCGATGTTACTTCGGTTTTTATTTGAAGCGTTCATTTGTTGACTAAAGCAGTGTACGTTAAAAAATCCGAATCCTTCCTTTGCACATAATAATTCAAATTCGGTATAACCGGTTTGAGATAATAACTCTGATTGATTTGCAGAATTGTCCATAAGATCAGCAAAGACTCGCAAAAATTATGAACGAATTAGTAGCACCTTACCACGAGGGAAATCATAGTAGTAGTATTTCAGTTAATTTCGAACAAACTCATTTATTTGGGTCAGAATAACATACATACTTTGTCAAGACAGCAAAAGCACAATATTGTGGAACGAGTTTGAGAATTGTAATAAGTAAGAAAAATGTTTATGTTGAACGGTTTTATTGAAAATAAAAGATATCAATGATGTTGATAATTTACTTAAAACTAAAAATAATTCGGAAGGTACTAGGTAGGAGTCATCACACCACTCTTCTCAGCAGTATACGGTATTGATCAAATGAAAAACAATAAAATCGTTAGGTTACGCTACTAACCTGAATGAATATGTAAATACTATGCCCAACGATTTTATTATTTTTCTATCTGATAAATACCCTAGATTGTTGAGGCGAGTGGAGTGATGACTGCTACCTAGGATCTTATGAATTATTTTTTAGTTTTTAGTAAATTTTCTACGTCATTATTATCTTATTCTGCAATAAAACTGTTCAGCTCATTTTTTTTATTTTGTTTTCAAATTTTGAGTTTCTAATGTTGGCCATAATACAATAATTGGCCATAATTCAATAAGGACTATTGATAGTATGTGTGATAGTGATAGCAAAATTCCAATTATGTTTATTGGTACCCTGACTGAAAACATGAAATTAAAACTTGTCGGTGATTTCGTAAATGTAGCCATTTAAATGTCAGAAATGTGAGAATGTCAAATGTCAGTTGAATGAAATGAATAAAAAAACTTTTGTCTAAATACCACCGGTAAAGATTTTATGTATACGACCGGTTTCGGCTTTCATTCCATTATCAAGTATCCCGAAACCGGTCGTATAAATGAAATTTACCAGTGGTATTTAGACAAAAGTGTTTTTATTCATTTCATTTGAGTGATCATGAATTACCATAAAGTAAACAAGTCATCAATCAATTAGACTAACTCCAAAATATTATTGGTATTGTGTTACTTGGTATCATTTTGTCGGTTGTATTGTGAATGTATGACTTAATTATGAAACAGCAAAAAAGCCGATCAAAATAACCCTAAGACTATGAGTGGTATATTTTTTACTCATTGGACTGTAACTAAATGTATTTGTTGGGTCTGTATTTCTGCCGTATTGTGGCAAAACGGTATGATCTTGAGATTCAGAAATTGGGAAGGCTGGAGCTGAAAACTTCACGACAAATATTAACTAATAATTTGATAAGAACAGTCGCTCAATCCAACTATTGGAAACATTCCAATTCAAACCTAGTAAAACGTGAATATATTCAATTGACCCTATTGTTAAAAAAATAAGAATTTGAATTATTATTAGGACTCAAGTTGTTTTAAATAAATATCTATCTATCTATCTATCTTTCTAATACAGAGTATGAATAACTGAGGTTAATCAAGGATGGTATTCATTTCATACTATGATATTTTTCGCAGTGATGTTTTGCTTGGAGTCTGGAGCGGAAAAATCATGATAGAGGACTGAACATTTTCATGACTACCAGGGGAACATTTTTCTCAATTCCTTCATTTCAATCAGCCTATTTTTAATGAGTAAAGTAACTCATTTCATCAGCAGGGATTCGCAAACCTTTGAAACAAGTTATTTTCGCGACATCAGCGATCCATACTTACGGTGACAACAAGTCCTCCGATTTGGCAAATCAAAGAAATATATAATCGAAACAAAATTGATTCGTAATATCAAAACAATTAAGTAACCCTGATTTCAAAACGTGTGTGTGATATTATAACCATTATCTTCAATTTTTCATAAGGACCCTTATCACTTAGAGGTATGAATCATACTTTAGAACCTAATCTCATACCTACTGAATATACACAAAAATAAATCATGAAAGACTTCTTTGAAAAATGACCAATTATCATAGGGTTATCACCAATGGACGAAATGATTCGAGAGAAAAGTTCATTTGTATAATTTATTGATGTTTAGTATGGATTGGTTGAAATATCACGATGTTTTTCGTGAGAAGTCGGAGCCAATTCAGAAGATTTTTTTTCTATCTCTTCAAAAAAGTACGCGATCGAATATGTCTGTCAATGAATGAGAGATTTTCGCTAAACAGTTTTACAAAACCACAATTCGTGTTTCGCTATACAATAGCTTCTTGAGGCGAGGCTTTACTAACTGAAATCTAAATGAAAAATGAGAATTGAAATTTTCTATGTTTTTACCACTTTTATTTGTAACTAACGTTACTGCAGTTTCATCCTATAAGGACGTTTTCTTTGCATTGAACAGAAAATGATTGAATACATTGGTCCTTATGTGATACCAGTGTAGTTAATAACAGAGGTACTATTCTTAATTGAGAACCTGAATTTTGTTTACCTGTGACAATGTGAATACGCTTATTTGAAAACTAGTGAGTAAATAAACTAGATCGACTTGATCATTTAACAGGTTCAGGTTGAACCCGCAATGTTTATGCTTATGAATTTCCAAAGATTCCAAATAATTGAGTTTGCAACCCTTTCTTGCATGGTGCAAAATTTTCGTATCGTTTGGATTCGAAAACTTGTGGTTGCATCCCAAGGAATGGTTTGGAAACCTCGAATCAATTTTACCTAGTCTGAAGGACCTTTTATGTTCAGCATACCGTTTTGAGAAATTTCGATCACATTCTCCCATATAAACACTACTGAAAGACACATGAAAGATATTTCAGACTAGGTAAAAATGATTCGACGTTTTCAAGTCATTCCTGGGGATGCAACCACAAATTCCCGAATCTAAACGATACGGAAATTTCGCACTATGCAAAGAAGGGTTGCAAAATCAATTATTTGCAATTCTTGGAAATTCATAAGCATAAACATTGCGGGTGCAATCTGTTGAATGATGAAATCAATCTGGTTTACCCACCGGTTTTCACATTAGCATATCTACATTGTCACAGGGAAACAAGATTCAGATACTCAATTAAGTTAAGTACCTCTGTAATTACCTACACTGGTGTTATATAAGGGTAAATATAATCAATCATTTTCCATTTATGTATAAAATGTCCTAATGGGATGAAACTGCAGTAACGTTATTTACAAATAAAAGTGGTAAAAACATAGAAAAGTTCAATTATAATTTTTCATAATGAAATCTAAATATTCATCACTGTATATATGTTTATACAATTTGAAGTACCTGGGTTTCTACCTAGCCAATTGCTGTTAAATATGTAACTGAGTTTGGGAATAATTCAATGAATAGGCCAGTCATTTTTGGGGGTTTGTCTAGGAAAGTGGACATACCCAGCTGTAAATTTGTATAAGCTTTGTATTTTGGCATCATAAAAGTATTCTCAATATTCACATCTGATTCGACGGCCGCAACTTCAAAAATTGGGGGTCAAAAGTCAAAAAACCGACTTTTTGCACTTTTTTGCTAATATATCGTTTCCAATGGGTTTTAGGCTAATTGTAATTGTTATCAATATTGTAGAGAATTGAATTCTCTACCAACTTTTGTCTCAAACATTTTTTCATACGTTGAATCGTTTTTGAGATAGAGAGCAAATATTATTTGAAATCAACTGGTTGTCCCGATCGAAATCACCTCATTCGAAGTCTTAAATGAGCTGATTTCGATCGGGACAACCAGTTGATTTCAAATAATATTTAATCTGCGCCCGCGCTGCCCTCTATCTCAAAAACGATTTAACGAATGACAAAATGTTTGAAACAAAAGTTGTAGAGAAATCAATTGTCTACAATATTGATAATAAATACAATTAGCATAAAGCCCATTGGAAACGAGATATTGGCAAAAAACGTGCAAAAAGTCGTTTTTTTTGACTTTTGACCCCCAATTTTTGAAGAATACTTTAATAATGCCAAAATACAAAGTTTATATAAATTTACAGCTGGGTACGTCAACTTTCCGAAATACAGGCCTAAATCGACCTAAAATGACTGGACAAAAACATTAAAATAAAAAAAGAAGAGGATGCAGTGTACAGCCTCATTCGAATGAATATGTAATGAATGAAATTACCTAAGCTTATGTACCAGTTTCCACATTTGAAAACATAACGGGGTGTCATTCAGTTCTATTTGCTCATTCAGTAAATCACTTGAATTCTTGAATCTCATCATTTCTGAACATTCTGGAAGAGTGAGTTTGAAACTTTTCTCTTCTAAATGTAACACTTCATAGGTATGATTGAACACTAAGCAGATTGCGAGTGTGCGAAAGGTGGTTTGCAAACGTAAACTTGGCATTCACATTCAAGAAATCACTTCCATGCTTTTCAGTTCTTTGGGAAAAAGTTCTTCCCTTTTGGCCAATATAAAGATTTGGGCAAGAGACATAAGTCATCTTATATACTCTTGATATATCTGACAGTAAAGCTTTATCTTTATTGTTTTCAATGGATTTGCCTAAACTATTCGTTCTATAAGCCACGTCCAAGCATTCCTTTTTTAAAAACGAGCGATATCATTGGTGGGTTGAAAAAATATGACAATGTCTTATAGCGGACACTGTCGTTTCTTGAATTTGGGTAGACCTGGTCCATGGTTTTGTTTTTGTTGTACAAACCACTACAAAAACAAGCCATGGACTTGGTTTATCTAAATTTAAGAAAGGATAGTCTCCGCCATATTATCAAGAGGAGAGGTAGCATGGCAGAGCCTCTACGGTAACCAAGTTTGTCACCTCTTGATTCAAACACAATGCGCGTCTTCGAAATATACGTATAGAAAAATGTCGACATGTAACGTCGAATGACTGGAGATGTTCCTAAATGTGTGAGAATATTTCAAATCAAATCTTTATTACTATATGAAAGTGGTTTGTCTTCATTTAATTAACTGATCACCTAGTACGAAGGCAATTTGAGAAATACGAATTTTTTGTACCTTTTACAAAACAATCAAGTGCTTTGAAAACATATTACTCAAGCACTAAGCCATTCGAAATATATGGGAGAGACCATCATCTTGGGTAAGTAGTAACGAATCGAAAAATCAACAATTGGCGGACTGGATAATGAATCTGGTTTATGTTTCACCATCCTGTATTCAAGAATACGAAATAATACCTTAATATAAATGGAAAGTGTTGATTATTTTGTCGTGTGAAGAGGAAAATGCTCTGGAGGGAACTAGATATGAAGCATACCTATAATGAAAAAAAAAGTATCACTTAGAGGTACAATGACATTTATGAAAGAAAGCCAAAAACTTTCTTTCCCAAAAATTAGTCACCCCTAAAAATATAACGTGAACTCGTATACTTTTCAGTATACGAATACAATCCGCATTAGCTAATGTCAACATTGTTTTCCACTTAGCCACTCGAAGCTCGCAATTCACAAACTTTCCTCAGTTTTTCATTTTTCTCCCGGTAAAACACCCTTCGTTACATTTTTGAATAGCAGACGACAATTAACCTTTCACTGAATTTGGTCCCAACGGTGAAACTTCCAGCACTGCCGCCGACCTGGTGTTAAATACTTTTGAGGCGAACTTTCCGCGATAACTTACTTCTCGGCAGAAAATGCTGGGATTCTGAATTATGGAAAACTGCTGAATTTTATATAATCGATGATATACTGAAGTTCACTTTCAGGCGACACGCCTCAGGACAGATTCATAAAAGAAAGAATGTATAAAAAGCGTTCTCCGAAGAGCACGTCAGAAATTAGAATAATTTGTTCAGGTAACAACTGAAGGCTTCTTGGACTGTCCTTGAATAATAATTCCGAGTATAATTGAGATAAAAACAAGAATAAAATCGACAAGATCATCAATTAAGGGGGAAAGACAAACTGCTGTACATTCATAAAGTATTTCACATCGTCTAGATAGAATAAATCATCATAAGAATGTGAAGATCACACATGTTTTACTATTTGACTGGGATTTTCGAATCCCACTTGGTGAATTAAACATTTTGTGGTGGGATGAACTAACTGATATCATCAGTTGAATTTTTCAATTGAAGTAGTTGTCCGTCTGAAGGTCTCACTGATAACCCATTTGAAAGAGAGATGGTAATATCGTGAAGATGCCTTGTGAAGGTGTTTGACCTTAACTTCTAAAAATCACTCTAGCGATTCAGTGAGTGCATGCAGCGGTTAAATCTGTCTGTCTAAGTTAATAATCATATCAGGTTACTATGAATTATTCAAAAACTTGGGACATCCGAACAGTTAGAAATTATCACGAGCAATTCTGCTATAAATCGCGAACAAGATTGCATCCCAATTCATGAAAAAAGACTATATTAGATCCACTAATCACATAGTTCGCACCTGGTTTTTTCATGAAATTTTATATTAGGAACTCAAATGTCTGAAAATAAAGTTGCTGAGATATCTCTCTCTCTCTCTCAACATTAGGTGCAGGATAATTGAAAGATGTTTCTCTTGATATTGAGTCCAGAATAACTATCGTGTGAGGTGCGGCAATGAAAAAAGTACATGTCCCAGCAAATTCGAATTTTTACTGGGGAAAGAACCGTCGATTACGCCAGCGTCAGTGTTTCCCACAACTTCTCAGATGGTTACATCTAGAAATTTAGATGTCTTCGCTGTTCTTATTTATACCTTCGTTGCATGTTTGTTCTGTTGTTTTGGACATAGTTTGGATTATTCAAAAAATATCTTACCTTCTTGATCCATTCACTCATATTCCAATAAAAACGACAAGCAATCTTTGTCCTCGTGTGGCAATGCCTGTAGCTAAACTCTTCATTGATTTGTTCTAGTGTCCTTCAAATAGAGATGTGTGAGAAATCCTGTAATCATTCTGAGCCGATCCCTGCAGTGTCGAAACAGTTTTTCAGTTTTTTCTCAGTCGACCATTCAGAACAGTTTTTAAGTGTGTGTGCTCCCGGTTATATTTTCTCAACATTCGTCTATTTCTTATCGAATCATTTTTTTATCTCGTCTCACACCGTAGATTTTGGTACTCCTAGAATTAGTTTGGAACTCATATATGGGTACTCATCATCTTCCTTCACAGTATTTCCAAACCTTTATGGTTATATGTAAAAATAATGGTTCAACTATTCCAACCAATATTGGTTGAAGCCCCAAGTAGACATTCCCTACGCATTAGAACTCACTGATGAGATTTATTTTGATTTTCAATATAAAAGATATACATACACATCATGCTCACACAATATATTCTAGCTCCCATCCCATAACCCGTTTCTGATCCATCTGTGAAGAAGGTGTTTTTGCAAAGCAAGTTCTTGGGACCATTTCTTTTTATACATTCTTCACAAGTGACTCAACCCGTAAGTCGTATCATTTTCTGAATTTTCATGATTGAAACTGATTGTTAAATTACATATGAAGGATTCAATGGACCTGGCCGAAAGTAGATGAAAATCCATATTCAAACTTACTGGTTAGATATATTTTGGTTTTCACTATAGAAGGTTTACAAGCTTACTCAAGCATATTTCAATCAAAATAAATCTTATTAGTGGCTGCTAATATGGGAAAGAACTGGAACAAGTTGAAAAAAAAACTGGTTACCAAACACCAGAGCTGCAATACTATTTTCGACGCGCTTTTCACCAACTAAGTTGGCGTCTCCAGAAGATGGAGTGGTACACTAATTCCTATGTTACTCTTTCAGTATCACTAACTTTCGTGTTGGAATTCGCTAGAGATTTTTTCGTGAAAGCTCCCGCTAATTTTGACAGCAAGATTCATATAGAGATGGGCTGTTCCACATTTCAAACAATGAGCTGTTTGGAATGGGACTTTTGTCACTGTTCATTCTCGAAAGTATACAAATAATCTAGTATCATTAACTGCTCTCAACAATTTCGGACAGTTTTCATTCATTCGGTGGACGTGGACGACACTGAGATTTATATGGTTTCCGAAAACAGATATGTGCTACGTGTTCTTTAAAACAAGTCCAATGGCTCGCTTAGTCTGGTTGATGTTTTTTTTTGTTCTCACAGCTTATCTCATATCTTCCTGACTTTTTATTTTCCGACATCTTGTTTTTACAATAACCTAGCATTTGTTGAAGTGACCGAGAAGTTATAGGTGCTTTAATTACATTCAACTTTTAAATTTCAATGAAAAATCGAAAATTTACGTTTCCTAAATAAGTAATCTACAATATTTGCAGGATAACCTTTACTTTCGGCTATGCTCCCGTAAGAAGCATATGGACAGAAAATGTCAGTCTTGTTATTTTGTTTCGTGGAAAATGTTGTGAGCTATCAGGGTATATCTGAAAACACCGGTATTTTGTCTGTTAACATCATATTCTAGACCCTGGTTACTCCGGTTACTGAAAAAAATTGTAACGGAATATACTACATACGATTATTAAATATTATTACCGTATATTATATATACGGTAATGTTTTATCGTTTTCTTACACGTTTCTAGATCTAGAGCAATAAATCGGTACCGGTGACCAGTTGGACTAACTAGCTCCTGATTTTCGGTGGCAAAGGCGCAGGTCGGTTCTTGATTTTATATGGAAATTGAATTGTGAGTGCTGAACAGGGTTACTAAATTAAAAGCTCTTATTCGAAAGCCATCTATAAAAGTTTCTAAAAGAACCGAACTCCTTTTCAACACTTCTCACTGTAGACCAACTGCACAGACCACTGTAGGTCCACGGAGACACTTCAAACACACCAATAAGGAATACGTTTCACTTTAGTTTTGATAGGATTTTGCATTCCCAACCGTGAATAAACAAAAAAACTGAATAGTCTATATTGAATTTGAATGGTCACTGTATGAGTGTCAATAATAATTATATCGTCCTTATTATATTCAGATACATTTTTCAAGCAAATTGATCAGGTACAATTTGACTGTTATATGAAGACAAAAGGCGGAGTTCAATTTGCATGACGACTTGTCATCTTTCAATTGCTCTTCCATTTAACCTGAAATTTTCCAACTCTCTCCGATGGTTGCTTCAATGGAAAAAGTATCAAAATATATATCCAGAAACGATCAGGGAGAATCAATGCTTTTGTCAAACACTCCTCCAGATAGACTTCTCTGATTCTTGAAATCCGGGAATCCAGCACTCCCCAGTACTAGCCATCTCAGACCTATGTTTCACAGAACGGCCAGACACGTCCAAGACAATTACTTCTTTGTGTCCAGTATAATGAAATTTTTTGAATACGTTTCAAGAAATTTTCATCGAGTATAATAATACGAAAAATTTTGTAAAAAACTCCTGATTACTCTCTGATTAAAATTAACGAATGCAAGACAATTATTATCTTAAAATATCTCAATCATTGGAATTTTATCTACTGGATGATGTGAAGTCAGGCATAGAAAACACCCTTTCGAAATTTCATCCTTCGCACAGAGAATCGGGTTTAGTTCAGGACCCAGGCATATTACCACCTGTTCCATCGATCCTTTCAAACATACACACGGAGCCCACCGATTCTGAATATGACATAACTAAAAGTAGAATATCTCCGTCCGTACCTCTTTTCCCACTCTACGTTAATCACTTTGTAACTACTACTGAACAAAAGAAGAAGATAGTTGTTGACGTTAATGTGAAAACCTGACCGTAACATGAATGAAAATAATCAAAATTAACAATATTGATATTGTTTGAAGTTCATACTCCAATTCTATCAATTTTCCAATTTCAGAACTTTCTGAATATTAACGTTTTATAAAGTTCAAAACATTTCCATAAGCTGTCTATTGGTATCTGAGTTCATTTCACTAGGTGAAACGGGTCAACAATATGTGTGTAGTATCTTCCGAAATTTTTCAAAGACGGTAAGTAAATTCACCTACTTGAAACTCATGAGAGATGATACTTTCTCCGCAGACTTTTAAATAATTCATTCAAAAATTCATTCGCATTTTGAACGCTTTTCCTGGAGAGTCGACTATTTCAACATTTTAATTTCTGACATAATCTCCACGTAGACACGCCATCTCAAATATTAAACTGTGACGAAAAGTTAAATGTCTACCAATTTCGCATAAGAAACATTTCGTTAACCGATGTAAGTGAGATTAGGTGCTCTCCACATTTATAAGAGGACAATAAAGTATAAGTACTTTCATTTAATATTCTGTTGAATTAAACCCTAGAAATAACCACTAAAACAAATGGGGACTTGCTTTAAGTTTGTTTTGGGAAATACGAGGCATAACAATACTGCGATAGTGGGAAAAAAAAGGCACGAAAGAGGAGTATTCGTCAATTGAATGCACAGAATATTGGATATACAGTAACACCATTGATGTCGGCATTATATATCAAATTGCAATAAATATAATACGTTTCACTCTGTTACAATGTATCTTGTATTATACAATTATTCATTCAACAGTAGTTTATGTTTTACAATTTTGATAAAATTTTAACATTACTTATATAATTTCGAAAATTTGCCACCTTTTCCCGACCATATTTTGAAAAACAATTTTATTAAAGTTATTTCTTGACAATACAGTTTTTATGCTATTATTCATTAGTTGTATTGTTATCTGTAACAAAATTTTAGTAATAGTCTAAAATCTAGAGCAGGAGTGTTACAAAATATGAATCGTTTCACTAGTTCGGACTTCCATTGTTCTGCCATTTTAATACATTATTTATTGAACTATTTTAGGCTGATATTGAGAATGGCTGACATTTTTTCCGGTTGTAACTATCCAGTTATACAGCTAAACATTAACAGTAAGAGTAGCAGTTACTTGCTAAATGTCTTGAGGCAAAAATCGACCATGATCCACCAAGTCATGCTGATGTGTATTTGATTGACGGTTTCTTTATTCTACATGCTATGAAAGAAGTACCCAGGATTTTTGGTAATATTTCAAAAAAAAATTTGCAAATGATTACTAAATTTTCAGCATCCAGAAAAGATGTTATCTTTGATCAACATTAGTACCCTTTCATTGAAGACAAGGAGCGGAGTCTTCGACATGAAGCGCCACTAATTGATTACTCGATTTCTGGACCAGACCAAATCAGACCAAATGACTTTAGGAAAGAAATGCGAAATACCAAATTCAAGGAAGCTCTTATTGATTTTTTCACTATACATTGGGGAATGGATGATGTTGCGCTGTTTTTTGGAAATAAACTGATCCATTTGAGTTTCAAAAATTGTTATTCTTATAGATCCAATAACGACATAGTCGAGTCAAATATCGTCGAAGATTTGTGTTGTGAATTTCATGAAGAAACAGACAGTGAAATTGTTTTCCATGCTTGTAGCATTATTGATCAGTCTAATATTGTTATTAGAGGTTCAGATACTGATATTTTAATAATCATGCTAGGCAATATGGTTAACTTAAAAAATATTTCCTCTAACATTTGGATGCTAACCGGGACAGGTAACAACAAAAGATTTATTGATGTTAGTAAAATATATACACAACTTGGTCCACTTCTAGCTAAAAGCTTAATTGGTTTCCATGCTTTCACTGGTTGTGATTTCAATCCTGCTTTTTTTAATCGGGGCAAAAAAACCTTTGACGTTACTGAAAAATAAGCATTCACTGCTTTCGGTGACATTAGCCTGACTGAGGATACCTTACGTGAACTGTTATCCAGAAGTACACTTGCAGTATGGACAATGATAAAAAATCCATCGATGGTAATAATGGGAGAATCCAGCTGTTCGTTAATTCCTACAAGACTGTATGTATGAACGAAAATTTTAATAAAAAAATCCAGAGCTTTGATGCAAGCTTGATCCCTTCATGTAAATCTGAAATGTACCAAAACGCATTATATATCTAGCATTTTGAAAAATGCTCATGCGAAAGAGCCCACATCACTGAGCCTCCTGGAATATGGCTGGATGGAGATGGAAAACCGTTCTGAATCCTGAAGGTAATGCCAGCATTGTAACATTCATTTTAATTATCATAAGTTTTTTATCTGTTCAACGAGACTGAAACCGTCATTTTTTTATTTGTGTAAAAGTTCAATTCCCTTGAAGTGCCGTTTACAGACTCAGGGCATTTGCAAGGTCTTGTTTCATTATTTTCTTGTTATTGGGTTTCGTATTTAATGAAGTACTCGTAGAATAATCACTTTAGACGGCTTATTGAATTTCATTTATATTTTTATTTTTTGACCACCCTGTATTATTAATTATCAAAATTTCATACAGTGTGTAAAATTTAAATGGAATAAATTCATTATTTTGGTTACGGTACAAATTTTAACAAAATCCCGGAAGACGTCAAATTTAAATTGCAATTTGACATACTTCAACGTAAAAATGCGACCCCTATCTTCAACTCACGTCGAATGACAGGTACAACCTCAAATTTTTTAAATGCGAAGTACAGGTTTGTGATATATCGTTTGAAAGGTCTCTTCATTCTCTATTCGAAAATGCTATTTTTGTTATTTTTGAATAGAGAATGAAGGGACCTTTCAAACGATATATCACAAACCTATATTTCCCATTTGAAAAACTGGGGGTTGTATCTGTCATTCGAAGGAGTTTGAAGGTAGGGGTGGCATTTTTACATTGAAGAATGTCAAATTATAATTTACATTTGACGTGTTTCTGGATTTTGTTAAAATATGTACAGTAACAGAAATAATGAATTTATTCCATTTGGCTTCTACACACTGTATAAAGTCTATTACATTTGGTTCTACTCTAGAAGGGATCCGACCAAAACATAATGATATGGTTTCCTTATAGGAAAAATTGATAATTATTGTAGGGTCTGCAAACATTATTTTTGACTTGTGATGCACTGTTTGGAACATTTATTTTTTGACATAATCACTTAAATATGTCAAAAACGTATGGCGGCACTTCCGTTATAATTATAGTTTTCCCACAATCGATCGATGCAGTTCCTGGAGATCCACCCTATATAGTTGCTTGCATGTATTGAAAGCTGCAGGGATAGAGAGGGCGATTTTTCATTCGGTGGTCGATTCCGAAGTGTTTTTGGAAAAATCATCGTTGACGCCCTCATTTATCCTTGAAAATCTTAGTTGACAGTTCTATCGATCCCAAACTATTGTATAACATACCACGAACTTCATCTAATTCTAGTTATATCTGCCGCTAATACATTTTCTCGCAAGAAATAGGTGGGTATTTTATTTTTCGTTCTGGATTAATATTCGAAAAGGCGCCTCCTCTACGTTGAGATCATGTCGGAGATTAAAATGTGGAAATCGTCGACTTTCTTTTGAATAATTTATGTGTTTCGCAGTAAAAGCGTTGGAAATGGAAGTGAATTTTTGCCGTTACGTAAAAGTCAGAGAAAAAGTGTCATCTTCCATTTGTTATGTGTGCCGCTAGGAAAAATATATTTCCATTGCTTCTGCGAAATTTCTATTAATGTTTATGGAACAAACACACTTGAATATTCTGTATAACGTGACTTCCATTTGTTGGAGTAACATTCGAGTTCAAGTTTAAATAAATGACGGATGACACGTTCAAAAAGTACGTAGTTCAATATTCAGTATCATATATTGAAACAGTTGAATTAAGAATGAAATGAGAACTCACTTTCGTTCATTCTTTCGTAATTTCTATCAATAGAGTGATACTGTGAAAAATATAATTTGGAAAATATGGAGATATAATAAGCTTCGTCACATTTGAAATATAAGATATGTTATATCCAATGGTTGTGTTACAAAAAAAAAGTATTTTGAATGATATCCATCTCTGTTATTACTTCGACGACGGATATTAGATTACATCTAATATAAGCAAGCAAAAAAAAAGTGATTCACGGAATGTAATCTAATAACGGTTAAAGGGTTATTACTGTTTTCCCAAAAACGTGTTTCATTATACAATAGCTTCTTCAGGCGTTATAGATTTTCATCAGTGATGAGTGAACCACCGATAAATGTTGAGGAACAATCTAAGCAGCACAAAGTTTGGCATTACAGACCAGCTGAATGTGAGGATCTTCAAAACCATTTCCGAAATTTCCCCTGACTAGATGTTTGTTTCAGCTCTAACGATCCACCTACTTGTGCAGTCACAGAAGTTATTTTTATCATCCATGGATACATATATTTCTTTTTTCTTGAAACCACCTTCTAACGAAAAACCTTGGTTCAACAAAAATTGCGAGCAAGCTGTCGCCTCCAAAAATCTTGCCTACCGGCAGTGGTGCAACAATCCCAATGCCGAAAACTGAACTATAGGTATGTTAATGCTCGCAACAGTTGCAAACTTAGGATACATGAAAGCAAAGAACTTCACAATCAGAGAATTAGGGATAAACTGCTTGCCAATCCCAAGGAGTCTAGATTCTTCTGGTTGGTAGCTGCAGCTGTTAGTCATTACTTTACAAAATCCACAACTACACCACTAACTCAAGAGCATGATTCAATTGCCATAGAAAAAGCAAATCTACTAGCTGAACAATTTGCGTTCCACTCCACAGTCGATAGATGGATTTACTAGGAAAGGCACCACCCACTATTCCCACACTAGAATCCACAATGATGAAAAATACTTTTCGACAGCGTGTAGTCAGGCGAGTTTTGGAATAGCTCAATATCAGCAAGGCGTCTGGCCCTGATGAAGCGTCCGTCAACGTACTTAAAAAGTGCGCAATGGAACTCGCACCAGTATTTTTCAGACTTTTCAACTTGTCTTAATAATAATAATAGCATTTATTACCCAACAGTAAAAACCATTTACAGGGTTAACTAAGTATGTTAAAAAAATTATATCGATGCTTATAATTACAAAGTTAAAATTTGAGAAAAAGAATGAATATTATAATATAATAAAA
>NW_019291503.1:80621-102646 GCF_000500325.1 Leptinotarsa decemlineata | reverse complement strand
GGGACTTGTTATCAAGAGCGGAGACACATACAAAGTTAGGAGCATTGAAGTCACCAATCAAAGATACATTTTTGGTCTGCAAAATTTCTAGTTGTTCTAATGATTCACAAAATAGTTCGTAAGTCTCAGTGCTTACAGATAGTGAAATATAAATAACACACACATAAAATGTAGTGTGCTTTAAAAAGCATCTACATATAAGCATGTAAGCATATCATTAATGGGAAAATTATTATCAAATAAATCAACATTTACTATTTCACTCTGAGTACTGTTTTTTATAGCTAGTAAAACACCACCGCCACTTTCTCGAAATACAACATCTAATTTACATCCTTTTCTGAACACTGTGTAACTTTCAGAAAAATATTCACTATTGGAGACGTCATACGATAAATTAGTTTCGCATAAAGTAATAAGATCGAATTCCTCCTGACTCACGGCAGAATTCAAAGCTTCACATTTTGAACGAATTCTGCGAACATTTTGAAAATAGCAGGTGACTCCGTGGATACTGTTGGGCAGTTTTAATTTTTTGCTACAATTACAGGAATATTATTTTTATATCTTATAATCAGGTGTGATTCGCCAGCCTGTATACGTTCATTTAGTTTGCCACAAGTTTTCTTGTACAATTCCTGTTGCTGTGGGGTTCTTATCTTACAAGAAAGGGTTTTTTCTCCTTGTTGGAAGACTGTTCGCGTTCAGCCTATTCCCAGAAAGGACAAAATAAATCCTTCAAATAACTATAGACCAGTCACTTTACTATTATGGAGAAAGTCGCAAACTACTACATTCTCAAATATTTGAAAGGCTTCAACATCTTGAGCGATATTTGGAATAACGCAATCGAAAAACAGGTTCAATTCAATGCCACAAAAACCCAGGCACCAGTTTTCTCCAAGAACATAAATGTTTCGAAACGGATATGATAATACCAGGTCAGACAATTCCGCTTTCTGCTTCAATAAGTTTTTGGGGGTTAAAATTGACACCAATATGTCTTGTTACAATCACGTTGCTGGAATTGCAAAGGTTGCTTCTCAAAAGCTGCTTTATAAAGCTTAGATCAGACCTTCTTTCGAGTATTGTTCTCATGTATAGAACTCCGCCCCCAAACATACCCTGAAGCTGCTGGATTCCATCCAGAAAAGAGCCATGCGCCTAATTGGAGACGCGAGTATCACGTGCATCCTTGATAGCCTGGAACATCAAATAAAGGTTGGAGATTTGTCTCTCTTCTATAGATACTTTCACGGGAAGTTTTCAAATGACTTGGCATATTTGATTCCACCAAGAGCGGTACATGTCAGAAACATGAGACGAACTGTAGCTGCTCACCATCTTGAGGTTCAACTCAGTAAACATCGAACTTCACTGTTCAAGAACTCTTTCATTTGGAGAACTGCGTTTATGTGAAATGAACTTCCCGAGAACGTGTCTCCTAAAGGATTTAATCTCCAAAGAATTAACTTCAATGTGAATCATTACTTTCGCACAAGAACCGCACTGAGAGCGCATTATGGATTTTTATGTAGTGCTTGTCCTTAAAAAAATCAAGTATCGGCCGGAGTATTCGTCTCTGCTTGACTAAGCCTGTTCGATTTGAAATCAGTCGTTAAGTTTATGGTCAGTTGAATTAGAAGAAAGCTGCTCATTCTAGAGATTATTTGGAAAGATATTAATTGAACGACTATGGTGATACATCAGTGAAGTTGTTGCCAGAAGAGCCAACTTATACCGGCTGATTTTTTTCCAATTCATATAAAATTCAAATAGGATACAATAGATTACATCAACAATCTCGTCGTCTTTCGAATAGAGATTCAAAACCCACGATAGAAGTGTCGTTTTATATCTAGAAAGGATGCTCAATACATAGTTTTGTGTTGTGTTGTGAAATTTCAGAAGACTCCTTCATATTATTTTCCTCGGTGTTGTGGGGTGGACATTTGTCAAATTTTAGCTTCCTAGGGCTGAGCATTCATAAATGAGTATTTTTTTTTATACGGAAAAGAATGAAAAATAATAGCTCGGCTCGATTTGGTTCGACGATGTGTTGGAATACATCCCTTTTTCTGACGTCAGCAAGTTCGGATAAATGTTTTATTTTGCGTCTAAAAAAATCTTTTCACGAGATCTATCAGGTGCCAACTGAATTATTCAAAAATATTACCTGAAAAAAATCATAAGATAATTATATCATGAAATGAATTATAATGCAAATACATGCATCAGAAAATGTTGTCCAAACGGAACTTTTGTCCTTCTTACACAGACTGTATATCGATTTAGATTTATTTATTATTCAGGTTGTAGATGGTTAAACACCTACAAAATAGAAAGGTATCTGTACCGAGCTTTTTTCAATAAATTTTTTTCGTGGTAATCTAGAAAAATGAAATTATAAGAACAATTCTCAAGTTACCTCAATGACTGAATAAAATGATATTGTTATTCTTTGACATTGAATAACTGAGGGATATTCTTCATGAAATAGTGAAACAACAAAATAATGACATTCTAAAAAAACACAGTATAAAAAAATATGAATTTTACAAAAGTGTTAAGTGTACTACATACTTATTCAGTATTGATGGTGAATACAAAAATAGGCGATAAAGTTTCAGTGATTTCAAATTGAGCCACCCTGTTCTCTGTTCACCTTTACCACATCGGTGAATTTGATATTCAATTTTTTGTAGTTATGGGTCAGTAACAAGATGTGTTCTCTCACAAAACGATAAATAGCTTCTGGCGATTTCATAATGAAATTGAAACATATGATATTACTGGAAATAGCCTCTGATATAATACAAAACTGGTATATCGAACCATTTTCGCCCGGAGACACCACATGCCATAATACATATGGCGATCAAAGGCGAATGATTGTTTCGAAAGAACTGCGATGCATGGATTTGAAAGCATATCATTGGCATTATTGTATACAAAAAAGTATATTCAACATGAAATTTGAGGTGAATGACGGGAAATTCGATAGGATATCACTGCCTGTTTATATTTTCATCATTTTTTGAATATTATTGGTACAAAACTTGTTTGATGAAATTTAAAATATTGAATGAAAATGGTCACGGAATAATTTTGGTAAGGAACTTCTGTGACAATATTGTTTTTCAATTCATTCAGGCCAGTCTCAACTCACCTGCACTGTAGCTTAATGGACTGACACCTATCAGAAAAACACTACTCCCCTGGCTAATACCATGAAGTGCGTTGGATTATATCCTACAACTGTCAGTGCAGGATTCTTTACTGAAGTTATTCCTAATGCTGTTGGCAATACAACTGCCGGAATCGATTTTCAATTATTGGAACACTCAGACCGGTTTCGGGCTGTTTGGCCACTCGTCAGTGCAAGGCAGTGTTTATTATCAATATTAAACCGATGATTTCCTAAAATTGAAAATCGAGTTAACAGCACAGGAATTGAATCAGGTATGCATTGGGAGACAAGTTAATGAGAACTCTTTTTCCTGTTCAAGCTTTCTTTGAAAACTGTAATACGTGAGGGTTAACAACTATTCATGAAATTCAATCACTTGATAAATATGAAAACATTGTAAAAAACACAATTGAACACAATTTGTGTTCTATTTGTCAAATAGTCCTTGAAAATTTCCAAAGCAACACCCCTCACACTTATGAAAGCTAGACGTTAACGAAGTATATTATGATTCACAGTATCAAATGCCTTGGCATTTTTCTTAATTTTGGAAACAGTTATTGATTTGGGCAAAAATCTCAAAAATTGTTTTGGATCTGTTTTTCAGAAAACCATATTGTGATTCGGAAAAAAAATTGTTATTGTTGCAAAACAATATGAGTCTATTTTTGAGACATTTTTCGAATATTTCAGAGAAGTTATTGATCTGAGTTATGGGTAATATTTTTGAAAAAGCTTTTCGAAAAGAAATCACATGTTGAATGGAATATTGAGTCTATCATTTGAAAAAATCGAGAAAATACTATTGAGTTTTCATTCACAAAAAATTAGAAAAAAAGTGTGGCTGAATTATCATTCTATAATGAAAAAAAACGCCATACATCTACTGGACATATCTTACTGGAGAATATCTTGAAAATACCCATTCTTTCCATATCTGAAACTGTATATGGAACATTTTTGATAACTTCATTCTTTGCTTCATCTCAAACTTCTAAAAGGAGATTGCTGTATATTATATCGAAAACTTGCTGTAGAAGACTCTGTTGTTTTGTTACCATTAGTATCTATTTCAGTGTGGAGGCAAAAGTTAACAGCAGAACGTCAAACAATACATTATTTCATTCAAATAAGGCGTTATTGAAACATTTCAAATTCAAGGAAGAAACGAACAAGTTTCTGATCCTGATATACTAACCAAGCAGAAACAGCAGATTTCCATCATCAAAGTAAAATTCTAAATATAATCACTATTTTATGTATATAGTATCGAGAATAAAAATAAAAATGCCCTTGGCGACCTCTATGCATGAAAAATGCATGCATGATACTAACACCTAGGCTGAAAAGTCACAGTCCTAAGAAAGATAACGCATTTTTTTTTTAATTGGCTTTAGTTATCAACGTGAGCCACATTATCATTCCAGCTCCGCTCTGACATTTCAATACTTTTTTTGTAGAACGATTTATCTTTTGCCTCAAAATAAGTCTCAATTTCAGCAATAACCTCTTCATTGGAGCGGAATTTATTACAGGTAAGCAGCCAGTAGTCGCTGGGAGCCAAATCTGGCGAATCTAATATATAAAAATGGATGTTTGTTGGTTGGTTGGTTGGTTGGTAAGTGATAAACTTCTACATCGCTCAACCGATCGTGATGAAACTTGAGCATGAGTAATTTTTCATAGAGAAGGTTTTTAGGCTATCAATTTTTTTCTAACTCGCCACTAGATGGCGATGTAGAAAAATTTTTTGAAAGCACTGTTCTATAACGCTGCGCACGCCTGAGTTCGTTGATTCTGAGTCTGTAAAAACATTGGAACAGCAGCGATACAACAACATAGTACTAGTCTAATATATAAAAAGGGATGTTTGTTGGTTGGTTGGTTGGTAAGTGATAAACTTCTACATTGCTCAACCTATCGTAATGAAACTTGACATGTATAAGTAATTTTTCATGGTTTATAGGCTATCAATTTTTCTGTAACCCACCACTAGATGGTGCTGTAGAACAATTTTTTGAAAGAACTGTTCTATAATGCTGCGCATGCCTAAGTTCGTTGATTCTGATTCAGAAAAAACATTGGAACAGCAGCGATACAGCAACATAGTACCAGTATGGTTTAAAGGAAGCAATTCGATGCCTTTTTTATGCAATTTTGCCATCGTTTTTATTGATTTGTGACACTGCGCATCGTCTTGATGAAGCAGCAAATTTTTTTTCAAATGGGATTGTTTTTTCACAATTTCTGCCTCCAAAGCCTCCAATAACGCTGTATAATATTCCCTATTGATGATATTTCCCTTCTCAAGATAGTCGATGAATATTACACCACGTACATCCCAAAATACCAAGGCCATAACATTACCAGCCGATTGTTGTGCTTTCGGACGCTTTGAACGAGGTTCACCAGTTTCTTTCCATTCAGATGACGATCGTTTTGTTTCCGGAGTAAAGTGATGTATCTATGTTTCTTCCATTATCACACATCGATGCAAAAATTCCGGTTTGTTTTGTTTAAACATCGCCAAACACTGCTCAGAATCATCAAGACGTTCTTGTTTTTGGTCAACAGTGAGCTCATAGTCAAATGTTCAAGCGATATAAATTCAACACATTCTTATGATATCTTTACAATGTCAGCTAACTCACCCACTTGCACTTTTCGATCATTCAAAACGATTTGGTGGATTTTTCTTAAGTTTTCTGGTGTAACTGGTGTAACGACCACGTTTGAAGACAGCAAACCAACGTAAAATTGTTGTTTCTGATGGAGCGGAGTCCTTATAAACGTTTCAAGCCATTGCTTTACTTGAACGGTATTTTTTCCAATCAAGAAGCAGTGTTAAATTAAAATACGAAATTGTTTTTGATCCACTGTTTTGAAAATAACAAAGTAGTGTCACTCTTAGCACAATAACTTACTAACTTATGCATAGAATATCATGAAATTTCAACAGTTTTTTTTAAGGTTAGTACTAACTGAAAAAGCGGTAAATGCAATGAGACTATGTGTTAGGCTCGATAATTTTCAGCCCATGTAGTACTTTTTTGTCGACATATCCTCTCTTACCAAGAGGGGAACTCTCTTGTCTTGTTTTGTCCAAGATAACCAAGTCTCTTTCTTGTCTTACCAGTAGACAATTTTTCAAGAGAAATATCTCCTCTTGTCAGGACAAGACAAGAGACAAGAGACTAGAGACTAGAATTTCTTGTCTTGGCGGCAACACTAACTATATCAATGGACAGTCATACTATGTAAGAAAACCAAAAATATTTTTAACATTGCCTTTTGTTTGGTTGAATATGCTTTGCTTTAGTTCAACTGTTGAAGAATGAACGAAGGCCTGTGTTTTTTGGGGCCGTATCTTTTTAAATCTCCATTTGATCAGTGTCACTATTTTTCCGGGTTGAAAGCCGTCGATTTTTGAAATTTCTTCTTGACGGTTCGCTGGCGCGAATGGCTAGCTTCTTTAGAGGTTTACACATCCTGAGTTATCTTTCATGAGTCATCGGAGATGAGTCATCAAATGACTCATACCTAACACAGCGCCCTTCTTTTGGGGCATTGGACACGATAAATAAACGCTTCGCGAACTGCTTACAAAAACTATATGCATATTTGTCGTCCTAGAAAAGCTTTGTTTTGATTAGATCTTTAGTGATATTTTGTGTAGAACTCTTCAAAGCCAGTATTGTATACCAACTTTCGGCAGTTATTTTTGGGGTAACAAACTTTGTCAACACTAAGGTCAATTTCAGCAAGGCTTTCGCATCATATATTTGCCTTGTAGCTTTATCGATTTTTTCAACTTCAGTTCAATCATCCACGGCAAACCATGTGTTATTGAGTATAAGGACACTTTTCATTAGAAATTTCCATTCATGAAGACTGTCTCTTCCTTTCAATTTTTCGCACGCACGAAAGAGCTCTTGTCACCCATGATTCAAATCAAGTATGTGATGACTAATTGTGTTTTTTAACTCAACGTTCAATGCCCTTGCCCGCAGTCTTCCACTGATTCAGGGCCCATAACCTGTTACAGTGTTGAAAAAATAGAAGGTAAAACTTAAAACTGGAACCTCTGGCATAGAATAAATCAAAAACAAGTACTTGAGAAGAGTAGTGCATTTCTGCTTGTTTGTAAGAAGAAATAAATGAACTAAAATTGAATGCACTATAAACTTATGGTCTGAACAGCCCCAAAAGAAACAAGCTCTAGAGTAAAGGTGGTGGCATCTCCTCTTACAATGACGTCATCTATGAGATCGACAAAAGACTCAATTTTCGAATATCAAAAATAAACGAGGTTCCCTAAGGCGATGAATTGCAAACCCAAGCTTCAACATCAACCGCCGCATGAGATTCGTCTTCTGTCTTATCTCATCTACTACATCTCAACTACTTATCCCATTTTATAACAAACACCTTTAGACAGCTGATCGTTGATATTTTTCCTCTGAAATAATTCCGTGAAAAGTCAGGAAATCTCCAGTAAATTGGTTTGATGATTCTTTGAGGGAAAAAAGAGACAAACTCTCCACTCTTAAAGCTATCTCAGCTATCTCAGCAAAAAACCTGTCGACATTGCTGTCTTCAGGAGTTTCAAGAAAGATTATAATAAACAATTAAAAAACAGCAAAAGATTATACTATATGCATATTTGTCGTCCTAGAAAAGCTTTGTTTTGATTAGATCTTTAGTGATATTTTGTGTAGAACTCTTCAAAGCCAGTATTGTATACCAACTTTCGGCAGTTATTTTTGGGGTAACAAACTCTGTCAACACTAAGGTCAATTTCAGCAAGGCTTTCGCATCATATATTTGCCTTGTAGCTTTATCAATTTTTTCAACTTCAGTTCAATCATCCACGGCAAACCATGTGTTACTGAGTATAAGGACACTTTTCATTTGAAATTTCCATTCATGAAGACTGTCTCTTCCTTTCAATTTTTCGCACGCACGAAAGAGCTCTTGTCACCCATGATTCAAATCAAGTATGTGATGACTAATTGTGTCTTTTAACTGAACGTTCAATGCCCTTGCCCGCAGTCCTTGCATTCTTCCACTGATTCAGGGCCCATAACCTGTTATAGTGTTGAAAAAATAGAAGGTAAAACTGGAACCTCTGGCATAGAATGAATCAAAAACAAGTACTTGAGAAGAGTAGTGCATTTCTGGTAATTGGAAAAAGTGCTTGTTTGGTGTTATAGAGTTGATGTATAAGAGCCAGCGAGACGAAGGATCAACATCTTTTCATTAATGGATGAATGAATCATACCCAACAGTAATACATAGAAACATTAGAAAATTAATTGTTAGAAGAAATAAATGAACTAAAATTGAATGCACTATAAACTTATGGTCTGAACAGCCCCAAAAGAAACAAGCCCTAGAGTAAAGGTGATGGCATCTCCTCTTACAATGACGTCATCTATGAGATCGACAGAAGACTCAATTTTCGAATATCAAAGATAAACGAGGCTCCCTAAGGCGATGAGTTGCAAACCCAAGCTTCAACATCAACCGCCGCATGAGATTCGTGTTCTGTCGTCCATTGCAGCTTTCACTGAAAGGCAGCTAGATGAATTTGTGCTGAAACACCAGACAGCGCTGTTTCTACCCACCAGGTATTATCAGTGCTGCTAGGCTGATCCACTGAACAGATCCAAAAGGAACAAGCCTTAGAGTGGAGGCGATGGCACCTCCCTTTACAAAGACGCTATCTTTGGTATCGACAGAAGACCTAATTCTCGAATATCAAAGATAAACGAGGTATAGGAAATGAGTGAAAGCGTGAGACAACTGGTTTGTAGTTGAGTGAACATTTTTTCTTGATCTTTTTATATCTTCCGGGCGGTCTTTCAAAGAAAAAAGAAAAATATTTTGCGAGACAAGTTGAAAAGTCCACAAACATTCATGATTCATAAGGTTGGTTCAGAAGAAATAAGCTTAATGAAGGTTTATCTGCGACAGAACAACCTGGAGAAGAGGCAGTGTCACCAACACCAAGTAAACCGTCAAAAATAAAAAAAATCCAATTGTAATTATGATTGACTTTGCATGTGATTCAAAATTTTCCAACGTTGCACCTTTTTTAAGACCAATTCTAGCAAGAAGAATCAGATGGAATCGGAAATGATTCGGAATAGTTTTGGAGGTGGAATATTTCAGTGTTCGGATATGAAGCATACGGTTTTCATTCGAAAATATCCAAGAGAAATCAATACACTTCAAACAAACTCCAGAATACAATGAGTGTCTTCTAAACACAAGAATTCCACGCCACTGGGAATACGAAAAATTGTGGAACGAACGGATATGACTCTCTAAATCCGGTGAACTCAACAAATAAGTCGCGATTTCTTGACCCATCAGTATTAAAGGCTCTCCAGAGGATTATAAGTAACTTTAGAAGTTGTTCAAGTATGAAGGGAACGATGTCGTATGCGAGCGAGTGAACGCAAACTTCTTTAATTCAACTTGATAAATTATACCGGGAGATAGGTTTTACTGCCGATTTCAGATGGTGCCTAACGTATGGAATAAAATTTCAATATTTCCAAGGAAATGGCACCATTAACGAGTTGGGTGGAGATTTTTATTTTGAGTCACATTCTGTTTCAAGTTAGGAAGTTGGAGAAAATATTCCACTGTAGCATATTTACCTTGGACATAGTCATAAAGATGTTTGTGACTAGTATTTATGGTAAAATGTTTGAATCATTACTTTCATCACATATCCGTTGCGAAATATTGCTTTATTCTGATTTCCTATCTGATTATTTTCAGGTTAATAAATATTTCGATGGTTACAGAGGAAAATTTACCAGTTGGAAATCTTGAATCAAAATCATATTGGACCATTATATGAAAAGATAGAGCAAATATTTCATAGGGACAATGAAAAGGCAAGAGATGGTGTCGTCACAAGTAGCAGAGAAAAACCAGATTAACCATCATGAACCAGATTAGATGATTCAGTCAAAACACAATAACGTTATGGTTATGTTGAAGATGAGGCTGTGTTAATTAATTTTGTCATTGTCTATTTACTTTTTATTTCGGGAAGTATTTGTTATTTCTATTTTCAAGCAATCAGCAGAACTTTCAGGAAATTCATTCTATATCACAGTTCAAAAAACTTATTATTCTTTACTTAATTTGGCGAAAATTAAAATGATAGCCAAAAAGCGCAAGATCAGTGGTTGAAATATTTGATGATGACAACTCCAAGATTTTAATATCTACATTGGAGTCGACATACTGTTGGCACTCATTGAAAACCTCAGATCCCTCCTGAGATTCGTCTTTTTCGATATCACAAAAAAGTGGTCAAATATATTATCAGAATTCTCGGATTTTTTACGAAAGAAAAAAATTTCAGATGGAGTCGAATAGCCAAAGTGTTCAAGGATCAAAGAAAGAAGGAAATGCACGAAATTTCGATGAATACATGAGTTTCCCCAAATTTGTGAATACAATTGAAAATAATTTTTCCAGAAGACACATTTATATGCAAATTGAAAGTTACCATCGACTTTCCTCTGGATTTGAGTAAGTTTGCATCAGACAGTCTAGAACCTTTCCTTATAACCTCTATGCACTATCACCAACTTCCCCAAAATCTTTTTCGAGTAGAGGCGTATATTCTTTTCTATGAAAAGGGGGCAGTACATCGCTTTCAGAAGTTATGGACTCATACTGAGATCTCAGACCTTAGATTTTAATAGTCGCGTACACCCACCATATGTAGGTTTTGAGTCAACTTTTAGGATGTCGAAAGTGTATACGAGTTTTTAGATAGTTATCTTAATTCCGAGATGAACTCACAAAGATGACTGGACCATAATATGACTTCTATAGATCGGAGTGACAATGAAATTATTATTTCTTATTTTATGTAAAATTAAGTGAAATAAGTATGTATGAATTTATAAACGCATCAGTTTGCGAAAGAACTCTCATCTATATCGTAAGTAAGTTGCCAAATTCAAGATACGTCACTTCATCGGACAAAATACAAGTATGTGATAAGAAAGCTCAATTTGGCTATTTTATAATCCATTTTTGAGCCACATTCAAGTTTACTGTTAAACAATCACTAACATCCCCATCCTTAAATTACGTATGTAAGATGTGATTGTACTAGCGAGAAACAAATCATTTTTATTTTTATAATGTCCATAAATTCTTTGAGATACCTAAATTTTGGAAGGGACCCTCATAAGTTTTTGAGAAGTTGTTGCATATGTGAATACAACTTCATATGTGGATCTTTCGTGACATCAAAAGCCCTGGAGAGGTCTATAAATATTCCAATTATGGGTATTTTTTTATCTAGAGCATTATAAACAATTGTAAGTTTAAAAATGGCATCCTCGGTTGATCTGCCTTCTCTGAAACCGTACTGTAATTCCAACAATATGTTGAATTTCTTCAATTTTAGAAATATTAGACAGTAAAAAAATTGGTCTATAGTTAGTGATTTTTAATTCATCTCCATTTATATACAAAGGTTTTATCAATCTATATTTTAAAACCTCTGGGAAGCACCCAATATCAAAACATGTGCTACATAAAAATGTTAGCGGAGAGCATAATCCCTATGATTGGCACAATGCAAGAGGCTGACTCTGGGAAATACGGACTGTTACACCTTTAAATATTCCATAAAAAGCTTGTCCTCGGCAATTAGCCAAATCAAAGCCAAGTTTATCTCTTTTGCTCTTGTAAAATTGTGTGCGCTGAGTTTTTTCCACTGAGTTTTTTCCACTGAGATTCCCCGCATCTACAAACTTGAAGAAATCTTCTACAATCTTGTATTCATCGGTTTTAAAATACCTTATGCAAATCGTAAGTTGTTCTTTAACAGACAAATCTGTGGTCTCATCTGCCATTGTTGTGAAAAACTTAGACTCTTTTATTTTATTTACAATCTTGTCAGTTATAACTTCGCCATAGCAATCTATAATTTCATTCTGCGTGATTTTGCTGATGTAACTGGCATTCCTCTCACGATTTTGTATGTGAGGCAAGAACGTCATCACAAGCGTCACCTCTGAATTTTAGCAGTACTCGCAGCTCCCAGTTGTCTCAATGATACCATCGTCTCTGTGCCGCCTCAGGAGTATGTTTTGGGCACCACATAAAATGACTGTTTTAATAATTTGAATGAGCTTCCGACGTTTCTCTTCAATTGTCTTTTTCTTTGCTGCATTTATGCTGGCTACTACACTGTTTGCTTTACCTCATGAGTCATACGAAAGTTTTGGTAAAGCGGAGTACCCAACATTATGAATTTAACGTACGAAAACAGTTAAGCTTCATTTATATATTAGGCTTTATCAATTTACATCGGCCTGAATTTTATTTCCCATTATTCGTAGAAAAGCCAGACAACAGAACCATAAAGCTTTAATTCGTGGAAATGACTTGGCAATTGATAATAAACTGTATACTCTAGATTCTAGAGGAACTGCGAACAGGAAACCACCTCACTGAAGAATTCAATGAATCTGTCGAGAAGTGAGAAGTGACAGTGAACCAACTACGCTATTACCAGGGAGAAAGATGGAAAATTATCTAAAAAACTCAGGAGAAGAGTATATTGAAGGAAACTATAAGCAGGCCGAAATTGAAAAAGTTAATCTAGGTTCGAAAATATCCGCAACTCCACCAGTTTTGGACAAACCGAAGCAGGTAAAGAAGGCATCGAAACCCAACAGCCAACAGTTACAAACTTCATTGCAACAAATTGGAAAAATTCAGCAAAGTGAAAAAGGAAAATGGATCCTCACATCCGCGATTGCGAGAACGTGCCTATAAAAACTATAAATACAGATTTATTCAATTTTGGTAACTATTTTCAAACAAATAGAAAACAACTCAATGTATTTCACGTTAATATAAGAATTAACAAGAGTATGAATCTACCTACGATACTAGAAAGAACTTTTAATTTTTACAGAGCGTCTCTTGCAATGAGATCGATTGGAAAGCGAACTTATTCTCATTTAGCTTTACGCTTCTTTGATTTTTTACCACCTGAAATAAGAACTATTAGTAACTATCATACTTTTAAGAAGAAATTGAGATACTACTTACTTAATTCAGATAGACATAAATTACATCATCTGTTTCGAAATTGAAACTGATAATCCAAAAATACAACTACCACACTGAACCATTGTTTTGCCCGTTTTTGTTTTGTTTCGTTAGTTGTATTGTATTTTTTTGTGGTTATATCGCACTTATTTATCCTTCACGTTGAGGAATGACGTTTTCTCCACAGACAGTTTACGACTTAGTGGAAAAACTAATTTATTTGCGTAAACATGTTATTGTAATAGGGGAGCCCAAGCTGGGATTTCGGGATTTACTAAAGCGCGGCAGATTAATATACAGGGGGATACCTTGTACCCGGTTAAGTACCTCCACCAAATATGAGCCCCATATATATAAGGCCGCCTGTGAGAGATACAGGATCAGATTAGTAAAAAAAATTGATCATCAGAAATTCTCGAGCGCGGTGAGTTAATTNTATATACATTAATGATTGTCAAATGGTATTTCATATTTTAAATTGAGTTATTTAATTGCACAAGTGATTTACTGTTGTTTATTCTTGTATGTCCTACATATTTTGCAAATAAATCATAATCTATTCTAAAAAAAATTATAAAATGTATTTCATCAAATGATATCTAGTGTACTTTCAATTCTCTGGGGGGGACGTGCCCCTGTGCCCCCATTAGATCCGGCACCAGATCAATGGAATGACAGACAATGAAAATCATTTTCAAAACGTGGCCTTTGTGGTGCTATATAAGACTTCTATTCATATCATTATGAATATGTCTTATGAATACGCATTACTGAAACACCCAGTATGACGAACCCCTTACACATAGAGCATAAATCACAATTGAAAAATTTATTCAGTTAGACACCGTGTCCAACTTATGATAAATTCCACTCGTCCTTGAAAACCGCAAAATTTTCCATTTCAGAACTTCATATACTCACATTTCTGAAGTCAATTAGTTGAGTGACGAGCGTTCCATCCGACCTCTGAAATTCCAACGTGACGGTGTCATCGCTGACGTTGGCCGATATGTTCTCCTGGACGACGTCTCCGCCCTGGAACAGTAATTAAATTAGGAGGGCTGCATGTCGGAACCGTTGAAATTTTCAGTGGGTAGAAGAAATTCAAAATACGGGATGACACACAATCTGGCTAAGATTTTTAAGAGTTGAGACTAGGGAAATCTTGATATGCATGTGTAAATTTTCTTTTTCATATGTACCAATTAAGATGGCCTTCTAATGATAATGATAAAAAATGGTCTTCATTTTTCTTGGCGGAGTTTTGCTTACGCTATCTTACTATTTTCATATATTTTTATTCAATTTGAAACGTAAGATACAAAAATACAATTGACATTGAACAAACTATTTACAACTTCAACACCTACAACACATGTACCCCTTGTTATGTCAGGAATAGCTACTAGATTGATAAATTGATGGATGTAGCCGTTACTACGTGGTAGGAGATCATCATGAAAAATGAGGAATAAAACTTTATGTTTACTACTTTAATTTGTAACTAACGTTACTGCAGTTTCGTTGTATAAGGGAATTTTAAGTTTTATTGTATTACTTTGAAAATGTCCTCATATGACGAAACTGCAGTAACGTTAGTTACAAATAAAAGTGATAAAAAACACAAAAAGTTTTATTTCTAATTTTTCATCATGATCTCCTACCTCATATACACGGCAATATCCATCAATTTACTTACCAAGGCCCACTATCTAGACATACATTAGGCTAAACGATATTGAAGAGGGTCAATTTGTTTAAAACATGTACAATCGTATAGGTACATGTTTTTTTATGTTATGTTTATTTGTTCAAAGTCATAGATACAACACTGTTTGCTATTGGAGAACATCAAAGTTTTCTTTTGTTTGTAAATTAATAAAGTCTCATCTCTGAAGTCTGTCAACTGATCGCCTCAAAAGCGTTTAGAACGTGAGTTTCGTAATAATTATTTTTTGCTCAAGAGTTTTTGAGTGCGAATGCTGATGAAGCTCTCTCCATCTTGTCTCACTTTTCTTTTCAAAAACATTAGAAGCAAATTGAGTTGATGATTGCACGAGACTCAGAGTCCAATAAAAGTTGACTGATCTGAAAAGCTTGAATATACTGCTTTCACTCATCTCTCTCATCGTTGCCCGAACAGAAACTCTCGAGTGTAAATCTTGGAGTTTCTTTAACTTTTCAACTTGAGAAAGATGATGCCCCGATATCAACGTGATATTGCTCTTAGAGAGAAACTGAGATTCTAGACAGAAATATTGTGAAACAAACAGGGTGAGTACAACGAGAAAAATTATTATCTTGCTTTCGAAAATATGCAGTAAGGTATTTTGCATTAAAATAGAAAAAAGTTATGAATTGAATTACTGTAAAATTTGAAATCCTTGAATATTACAATCGAAGCTAATTAATGAATTAGACAAAGGCCTAGCTCCTTATTTGTAATATACCAAAAGATTTGAAATAATGGATTTCAAGAATATTTCTCTCTTTACCATTCTCATTCTTCAGTTCGGAATATTTATATAAAGCAAAAAAGAAATATGTTCAAAGAATGGAAAATGTGTCTTGTATTCACTTGATGATGTTTCACCGTAGTGCTTAACCTATTGAACCAATTTTGAATAATGAGCTGTCAATCGATTCATTATTATGGTTTGAGTGACATCCAATATATGAATGAAATAAACATGATGCATGTTACATATGAAATGGTGTTTCTGTATTTTTGTACTCGCTTTTGCATCGAGTTGCCTGCTACACTGGAGATGAGAAAATTCTGAGGTCATATTAGATACCGTTTCCGATATATTTTTCAACAACGCATTACAAGAGAAATCAGCATCTAATTTGTTTGTCATCTCTGAGTGAATTTTACTGATCATATTAGTTTTCTAATATTTCTTGACAATTTGAAAATCGCTTTATAATATCAACAAATGACCCGCCATATCTGTCTGTTTGTTTTTACTGAACGCAATATACCCAAAACTACCAAAAACGGTTTTCTAAATTGTACTTCTTTTATAGGTCAGTAAAAAAGTAAGCGATGAGATACGTCTATCTTTTGAAAACAGCTTACTGAAATTATTTCAATGTTTGTAATGATGGTGACAAATAATATGGTATGACATTAATTATTCCTTATCAATTACGTCAGTTGCCTTGAACATTCCATGCACTTTTCTTTCTGACTCTTGTGGTTTAAAAGTTACCAATACAATCCCATTAAAAAAGTGTTAACCATTGATTTCGAAAAAACATAACTTTAATCCGCCACACTTTTTGTGGATTCCCTGCATATTGGGTAATATTTTAATACCGCTCAATTCGTTGATATGATACACATTATTTGATAACTCCACTTTTTCATCTCAAACTTCTGACAGAAACACGACTTCCACACACTATTTAGACACGTTTCATTAAAAAAATTCACTTACATATGTTATACCGGTATAGGATACCGGTATAACACTACCCTAACCAAGCTGGTTAATGAGAAATGGCATTCCAGTCCATATTATGATTAATTAACGATTCAAACATTTTTTTTTAAACGTTTCACTTTATTTCACGTTTCACCTTATTGTGTAACAGTAACAATTGTGTAACAGTTTTACAAAAACGCGTTTTTGTAAAGATGTTCGGTGAAAATCTCACAATAAACTGTTTTTTGAATACGTTAGTTACGGATTTAAATCAAGTATCGGCCAATTACGCAACATATGTAAACCCATTATCAAGCGAAAAATGGCCAACTCCCACCAAACGGTCATCTCCCGATAAACCGGTGAAACGAAAAAAGGAAATCATAGATAAGTGAAAGTACTCGAATGACCCATAAATAGTCAATCTCAGAGGAATCAGTCCAGTCATCACCCGAAGACGATTGTAGATACTAACAATCGAAACGTCGTGAACTAACGTGACTTGGAATCTCTTAATTTTTCAATTTTTATTTTTTGTTTCATTGTTCTATTTTCATTTATATTTCACTTCACTGCTATTTCATTTCATGTTTTTTTTGCTCAATATAATTGTTATTTTCAGATATTCTTTTTCAATTCTTCTTTTCCATTAATTATTTTAGGGATTTCAAATCATTTTATATGATATCAGACAATGTAAGTCCGAACTAATGTAATTTATAATAGTCCTGATAGGATCGACGTGTATACAAATGCTTTTCTCATGAAAATTATATATCACCAGACTGATACGGAATGTCATTCGTGGAAATAATGCATTCACAAACTTTTGTTGTGAGAGTAACTTCGCATGACGCTGGCACAATGGAAGAGTGAATATTTATTCTGTGTAAGAGAGATAAAATTCTACGTTCCTTCACATAGTAAAGTTCAGGAAATATAAAGAAAACTAAACAAGATGGATTTCTGAAAAGGACGTGTTTAGAAAATATTTGTAGTTGTTGATAATATGTGAAAGTTGTAATTATTGTTCGTTTTATTTTAATTTTTTTAATTGTCCCCTTCACAAGACACGCCTGAAGAAGCTATTGTAACGCGAAACATGAGTTGCGTTTTTGAAAAATTATGTGGTGAAAATGGCACAATGAAGTGTTTCTTGAATAGAAAATCATTATTATCACATTCAGGAAATATTATCTTGTTAACTTCCTAGTAAGAAAATATTCAGATCTTTTGAAACAAGTGTTTATGGAAAGGAAAGACATACTAATAGATGATTGAATTTTCATTCGAAACATCAAATTAGTTATAGATGAGGTATTATCACACTTTATGATAAAGCCAAGCTGATTTCATGCACGACAAACAAGAAAAGTTTCAAACGCAATGCCCATCATCAAACGCAATATTCTTGGGGACGAAGATCACTCCAAAAATTTTGTAGAAGAGGAATTGAAAACAAAACAGAACAACTCAATAAGTACAAATATTACCACAACTTTTCCAGATGTGATTGAATTTCGCAAGATCTTGAGTTGAACATTCATACAATTGTGTGAAAGTTTTAGATGTTTTTTTAATAATTCGACAAAAGTAACAGATATATTTCCGGAAATAGTCTCCAAAGGAAGTATTTTTTCATTTAAAATTCATTATTATTTTTTGTTTTGAAGTGTGTAGGCAAAATTCATGATATAGGAAGTATTACTAACAAGTTGAATGAATTCCTATCAAAATTTTTTAATTCCGGATAAATTCAGTAACTTTTGTAGGATGACACGTTCTGATACAAAAACTACCGGAACTGAACTTCAGGAACTGAAAATAAAGGTCATATAATCTAACCCGCAGAAACATTTTGAATTTTAAACCACATTACTGATAGATGATTAACGTTCTCAGATTCGTTCATTCAATTACTTTTTACAATTTCTCCTTGATTTATCAAATATTCTCCGGTTCAGGTGTATCAAAAAGTAATTTTTGACAGAGTGATTTTACTCCGGAGGATCCATAAAAACACCAATTTCCATTAAAGTATGTTGAATACTTCAGCATCTTTATAAATTTATAATATATCCTCTACACTTCCCAAATTGAGTATCATAAGTTCACACATTCTATAAACACAATGAATTATTAAAATTAAACTTCAGAAGAGCATGTGACAGAATGTCCTAGTTCAGCTACCCTAATGGAATTTTTAATCCCACAATGGAAAGTTCATCTACATCCCTGCGGAAAACTATGTATACAAATTATATATTCCCTAGACGGCAATCAAATGATGAAATTAAAGTTTATGATACTGCATATGCTAAATATTTCGTGGTTTCCAGATCTCGAAGATTATTCAGGTTTCACGGTTCCCCACAGAAACAATAGCTAGCGAATTCATTGCATATAAATTGTGTTTTGCAAATTCCATTGGAGACTTGGACTTAATGACTTTGCATGATAATAATATACAGTGTGCAAACCTATGGTGGCATGAAATTCTCACTTCCAAAAGAGAAATATATTTCAAAAAATATTCGTACACGTCAATTTTAATTTTCTAATTGAATATATGAATTCTTTACCTAGAATTTTTCAACGCTCCTTCAATTTCCTGCATTCAGACCAAGTCCTTAACAATTTCCTGATGAGGGTTGAGTTGTACATAAATGTTTTTGAATTTTCATAACAAAAATCTAGATGGTTCGTACTGGAACCTCTGGTGTGAAATGAATCTGTTGAAAACACTTTCCCAACACCAGAACAAAATTACGGTCTCTCGACGCGCTTACACTAACCAAGTTAGCGTCTCCAGGAGACAAAATTTTGCTACTATGTTAGTGTTTTTATACTACTACCGGTTAGTATTGCCTAACTACTGCCTGTTATTATTCCTTTGCTAAACTACCTGTTTTTTAATACCTCTGATTTGTTATGTATTTCCTCCATTTGGTCTTGTACGTGATAATTCTAAGTAGAAAAACAGATAAATATTCAGAGAAAATACATAACTAATTAGAGTGATTAAAAAACAGGTAGTTTAGCATATATAGGAAAGATAGTAAGACGTCGTTGGGCACAAGTATATAAAAACACTAACATAGTAGTGAAATTTAGTCAAAATGATCTTCTGAGGATGCTAACTTGGTTGGCGAAACGTGCATGGAGAGACCGTATTTTTGTTTTGATGTCAGGAAACAAAAATCTACTTTATTTTATATTTTTCAATAACGAAAATTGTAATTGTAGAAAACGTACGACAAATTGTATCTTCAGAAATCTATTTTTCCCAAAAGTTTTGTACCCTTTATATGGGAAATGGTGATGATATCTCCCCTTACGAAGACGTCATCTATGGAATCGACAGAAAATACATTCAAAAATTTGCAATGAAATAATTTCGCTTTTCAATTTTCTGACGATATTTCTCCATTTTACAAAACTAACTATATTTCATTCAAGGCATATCTGTTTTTTGGGACGATAGAGAGTTAGGTCTTTTTTTTTAACGCATGTGTCTATAGTTTCGAAGTGAAAAACGGTGCCTTTCTGAATGGTATGAACAGATTTAGTCATCACCTTTCTGATATTCCATGAGATACGACTAAGCTAACTACACCTCAATTGTATACTGTAAGATAATAAAAAAATAAATAAAAATAAGTATTGAGAGATTCACTTCATTAGTTCGGACTTCCTTTGTCTGATATGATATAAATTGATTTGAAATCCCTTAAAGAATCTATAACTATTAACGAGAAATGAAAAGTAAAAATTGAAAGAAGTAGGCTCAAATCTCCTACTGAAAGATTCCAAGCCAAGTTAATTCAGGATATTTCGATTGTTAGTATCCACCATCGTCTTCGGGTGATATTATTACTCCAAAATCTGACTATTTATAGGTCATTCGCGTGTTTTCACATATACCCTCTTCCCTCTCCCCGCTTCATCGGTTTTAGCGGGAGCTGACCGTTTGGCGGAAGTTGGTCATGTTCCGCTTGATTATAGGTTTTCATATGTTGCGAATCTCTACGCTATCTTGGCTTGATGTTATGTTGATGAGGCCAAATATGTTCTGCTATTCCTGCTATATCTGAAGCAAGTTCTGATGTTATACTTAGGCCCAATTCTGCTTATCATTACCGACAATCCTATGATGTAGGGAAGTACATGTACTAGTTCTGGCGGCTTCCCTTCCTTGTGAAGCTCTTGCTGTCTTCTAGCCGAAGTCTGTTCCACCATCACTTTGGAGTAACCATTCTGTTGAAAGTCATTTTTTATGATTGCTAGTTCCTTCTCGAGACCTTCCTTTGTATTACAGAGTCCGAAAGCACGGTATACTAGAGTCTTGATGATTCCTCTCTGAGTCGAATGATGGTGGTGGATTCCTAGTTCAGATACTGTCCCGGTATAGAGATGTTTCCTCTTCACTAATACGTCTAAGAACGGCAATTCGTGGTGGACTTTCTTCTCCATTCCATCACTTTCACAATGGAAACATTGTCAACCACTTTCAAACAGACATTGAGAGATTCGTTTTTGGAAAGACAGCTTTTTGGCTTCCTATTTCTCTATCTTCGCACAAAAAATGTGGGAAATTTTCGAAGAGTGTAATTAACATCAAATGAACTCTTATCAAAGATGCGTAGATCTTGTGTAGAAGTTAACCTCAGATACAAACTGGTAGAAAAAGATCTCCCGCAACAAATACTACCCGAAAGCTTTCTTCCGAAATTGAAGGTCGACTCTTTCAGTTGTTTTGCCGATTGCATATGCTGAAAATTTTCTGTGAAGATTCCTGCATTGACGCCTGTCCGATATAATCCAACGCCCTTCGTGGTATTAGCCAGTGGAATAGTTGTTTTCTGATAGGTGTCAGTCCATTCAACCTACTGTGAAAGTATATCCGAGACTGGCTTGAACGTTTAAAGTCCATTTCTTAGGACTACCCGAAAGAAAAACAGCTACATTTGCTCTAAGAGCAGGATATATTTATTATTCACAAATTTCACAATTGATATTCCATGTACGTAGGCTCTGTTGTATTATCCCCCATTTCGTATGAGTTACGTAATTTTCACCATCTTCTTCTGTCCTCTAAACAAATTTGAATAAAAACTCTAGTGTAATTCAAGGAAATACAAGTATAGTAGATATAAAGCTCTTTCTTCGTAAGACAGATAGCTCCCAAGAAGCGGAAAAAAGTTCTATTCTCAATTTGGAAGTTATACAGGGTGTCCCTGGACTTCCTCTTTTCCTCTCGGGAATGTATAGATAGGGTGACCGCGAGTTTGCGCCAG